>JANHGB010010337.1:0-11833 GCA_026283785.1 Coracopsis vasa
CATGGTTAAACTTCATGAGGTTGGCATCAGCCCACCTCACAAGCGTGTCAAGGTCCCTCTGGATGGCATTCCTTCCCACCAGGGAACAAACCGAACCACACAGCTTGGTGTCATCAGCAAACTTGCTGAGGGTGCACTCAATCCCACTGCCCATGTCACCGACAAAGATGTTGAACAAGACCGGTCCCAACACAGATCCCTGAGGGACACCACTCCTTACTGGTCTCCAGATGGACATTGAGCCATTGACCCCAACTCTTTGCGTGCGGCCATCCAGCCAATCCTTTATCCACCGAGTGGTCCATCTACCAAATTGATGTCTCTCCAATTTAGAGACAAGGATGTCGTGTGGGACAGTGTTGAATGCTTTGCACAAGGAATTTCTATTAGCTGGTTGGAGAACATCGTTATCCTGTAACTAAGGGAGAAAACGTTGAGTAGGAAGGAGAGGAATGAGTGTTTGGAAAGAAGATCTGTTAAGCAGTTCTCCCCAAAGCCATTTCCTGATATTTCCCTCCAAAAGGAAGAGTATGATGTGTGTCAAATGGAGTTTTTATACCTGTGGAAAACTAAGACTTCTTTGGTTATGCTTTTTATAGACTTCATTAAATATATTACTCAGCTCTAAAATGAGAAGGAGATGCAAGGGTTATATGTAATATGGAGGAAGTCTGTTGTACAATATGATAGGTCTCAGCATACAGCTCTATATTTTGATCCAAATAGTTACTCCAGTAGGTAGATGCATGTCTGATGTAAATGGAATTGTGGGCCAGAGGACAGAAAATTAAAAATTTAGAACAAATCAGAAGTTGTTTGTAAATTGAGCTCTGCACTTCCATTAGCACATCCAGCTCTTCCTGCCAATTAAATATGTATGATTTCTGTAAGTAGATGGACTGGCTGACAGTATCCATTAGCCACATGCATAAGCATATCACTACACTTTTTAGTTCTACCTGTTGTGGCAAGATACTTTAAAATGTTGACATTTTAAATGAAAGTCATGAAATCAAATGCTTTGAGTAAAAAGAGAAGGCAGGAGAACAGAACACTTATATAGAGCCCTCTCCCACAAGGGGAGATGGTGGGTATTTTATTAAGCAGAGAAGCACTGAATAGAAAAGTGGGCATGTGTATAACAAGGCGCAGGTGCAGAAGGAGGAATAATAATAAATATTATTTATAGCTGTACTGTTAAATGAGTTGAGCCATAGCTATCTCTGAAAGAACGTGGCTAGGAGATGGTTCATAACAATATGTCACATCCATGTCTGATTCTACCAGTAGCTGAGAACATCTTAAAAACTTTATGTGCTAAAAAAATATTTCAATATGCTGTTCCTGGCCAGAACAAGAACAATTCAGGAGGGTTCAACACAGCAGATCAAAACTTGGATGTTTAATAGCAGGGCACTCAGCAAAGATGTAAGTTGTCAGTCTTTGCCAGGACTACTTGTGAATGCGACTTGCACAGGGTAGTGGAAGCCTGTAGTGCTGCAGCTCTTGTTAGTAACTGGTGCAATAAAAAGCAGATATAGTAGGAGATTAGGGGAGTTTTCATTGTCACCACCATTCTGGCTACAGCACCTCTGTCCTCCCTGAACAGGGGCCATAGTATCTGGCTTTAGCAGCCAGAAGTGTTGGTGGCCATGGTGAGGCAAGGACCAAGGCAAGTGGGACAAGGACGGTATTTCAGTAAGCACCACCTGAAGACAATTTTCAGCTCCAAAGGTGCAGAGGCCTTCTGGAGGTAGAAAATGCCTGAAACTGAATTTTGAGTCGTGCAGCCTCAAACTCTGCTAAACAGCTGACATAAAACCCCTGGGTTTGAGTACACAGGAAGGTAGTGTCACCTTTGTGACTTCATAGTGAGCATACCTGAACCTAAGGCGTATACTGTTAAGTATCATGCGAAAATGAAAACTTTCGAAAAAGGTTCTTTGGAAAGACAAAGACGAGTGAGGAAGGTACAGAATCTCTGGCTTGTGTGAAGAAGAAAAGGTAGAAATGGTATATAAATATGGGGAGCTGCAGACATAGAGGGGGTGGTATTTACTAATAAGTAATCTCTGAAGTTGCAGGGATGGGAAAATAGCACATGGTTAGCTATTTATGAAGGACTGGAGAGACACAAGAAAATCTCAGCGTGTAAAGTAAATTCAGTGCTTCCTAAAGCAGCAATGGAATGTCTCATTTTCTGGTATCATCAGTATAACAGGGGCCTCAGTGCTGGAGCAATTTTCAATGAGGCTTCTGGTGCTGAGGAGGCAGTTGTCAGATTCACTGAATGCTTAGGGTGAAAGGAGATTTCTTGAAAAATCCTGATTAGGCTCTGTACTTTGCACTATCTGTGTATAAATTACATATTTGCATGGAGATAAACAGTTGGGTAGTTTAGGGAATGAAAAGCTGGAGTTACAAGTAGTTTTAGGATACTCTTTTCATTTGCCTGTGAGTTTTACCCTTCTTTAGGAGAATGAGCATTTACTTCTGCTTTTCTTAGCCCTTCTAAGTGTGTGGATGTGGGTATCTTGTAAGGCTTTCTGCAACAGCAGGTCCTGTGAGTTTAGATCCTTTCTGTCTCTTGCTGACAGAAAGGATCTATCTCTTTTTTTTTTCCCTGCAGAAGATCTGTTTTCTTTATGTCAGGTTACAACATGCTGTTCCAAGAGGATTCAAGTCTGTTTAAACGCCTCTGAGCGTAGAGGGCAGTACAAGTCTCTTTCAGGCCTCTAGCTGTACTTAACCAAATAGCACACAAGTATTTTCAGTTAGCTTATCCAAAAAGTCCTCAAAGTAACTTGCTGGTGACCATTGCTAACTCTTGTAAGAGTCACTAGAGTGAGCAATGGTCACAAGATTTTTTTTTGAGAGACTAATCCTCTGCTTCATGTTTTTTTCCAGACACTTCACTGTTGAAAATCCTTAAAAGAGTGTTCTTGTTGATGTCATCTGTAAGAATATAAAGAATACCCTGGAAAGGCTGGAGGCTTGGTGTTAATAGATTTTTTATTCTCCTATCCTTAAATGTGCAGACCTTTTCTCTTTTTCTGCTCATGAGAGAAGATCCACTCTGGCCTGCAGTGGGGATCTTTTGCTTTTAGATACTAGTAATTTGGTGGTCTGTGGAAAAGAACATTGAATGAGTAACGGTATGTTGCACAATCATGTAGTTTTTGGTTGTTGATTTTTTTTTCACTTTGCTTGTAGCACCTTGACTGAAAGAAAGACCATCTGCTCCTGATGTCTGCCTGCAGTTGCACATCCTCTTTTACTCCATCAGGTGCTTTGATAAACCTTTACAGTTTGTCAAGGCGGAGTTCTGATTTTCCCACTGGAAATATCACT
The DNA here is from genome assembly GCA_026283785.1 of Coracopsis vasa. NCBI lineage: Eukaryota > Metazoa > Chordata > Aves > Psittaciformes > Psittacidae > Coracopsis > Coracopsis vasa. Next base: position 3,352 of record JANHGB010010337.1, read on the forward strand.
GTTTTTTTTCTAAATATGCACTAAATAACACAAATTTTCATTTCCTTTTCAGCAGTTTTGCATCCAGGTACCTTATCCTGGCTTACGCTTTACTTTTTTAAAAGTCCCTACTGGGTAGTTTTAAGTGCTGTAATTTAATACCAGTTATGTGTGTGAAGAAACAAGCCAGAAATATTACTGAAGTATGTCTTGTCAGGGGAAAAGGACCTTGATACTGGCAAGAGAGTTGGTATAATATAAAAAATAAGTAGGAGGAATTTAAGGTTAAGCAGAGTTATTAACTACTGCTGAATAATTTTTAAATGAGCTCATTGTTTAAAAAAACATTTCAAGCCTTATAATTAAAAATAAAGATCCTTTTTTCAGTGGAGTACTTTTTATTTCCATTTAATCCTTGCCCCTTTGTTATTTTCTGTAGTATTTGCTGGTCACCACCAGAGGGGAATGTACACAAGCAATTGGGTTTGTGATAGCTGGAGTGGGAGAAAACTTCCAGCTTTCCAGTCAAATGCAAGTGCTTAAATGCCCAAACTTTTGTACTGACAAAAGAAATCTCACAATTTTATTTTATTTTATTTTAATTCTGGACATTTAAACCAAGATTTTTTCTGTGATAAAGCTCTTACTGACTGGAAATAGGCTTTAGTTTACTAAAAACTCCACCCCAACACGTTTAGAATAATGTGAAGTTCCAAAATATAATTTTCTTGCATAGCAAAAAGTTTGCAAATGGGCAAATGTGATGCAAGAGGTTTGTTTACAGAAACCAGTGTATACTACTTGCAATAATGTAACCACAGCTTTCAAAAGATAGCCTTACAAAGCTGAAAAATGCTCATGCAAATTTTATTACCTTTGTCTTTGGACTAATGATAAATTGAAAGCTTGGAACTCTCTGGTTTAAGTTGTTGGGTTGTATTTTGCTTTTACCAGAAGGATGCCATTCTGTACTTGAGGATCCAACAAGCTTTCCTTTAAAATTTCAGTCTGTAACTTTTATGGTTGCAATTGAAACCCCTAAATGTAGAAGTCATAAGTTTATGATCTGGAGTTGTAAGCCACTCATATTTGAAAAGTGGGACACTGACTCAAAGACACCTGCTGTATTCTATTATTATACTGTTCTGTTCTGCTCTTTTGTTAAAAGCCAAAGCATATGACCTTTTCAGACCTATTAAGCTACTTTTATCCTTATGATTATATTCTTTCTTATTTCCTTTTTCTATTTTTTTTTTTTTTAATAAAAATGCCTTCTATTTAAACTCTGTTCAGGCCAGAATACGACTCAGAGTCACAATTATTCTTGCGTCACTGTCAGAATGAGTAACAACTTTGTCATACACCCAGCTAAATCTCTCTTACTCCTTTCTAGAAACTGAGAAACTGAATCACACTGTGCTGTTTCTTGAGCTAAGGTTTACTGCAGTTCTGACGCTACTATAGGCCTCTTGCCTATTCAACCTATCCAGGGATTATCAAACTGGAAGGGTGAGGAAAGACTGAAAAATATATATTTTTTTCTATGTTTTTTTCTCATTTGGGCTTGTGCAACTTCAATGAGACAATGGGAGAGTTTCTTGAAACCTAGAGCAGTAAGTCCTTAACTGCTGATCCCAAAAGGAATTAAGGAATACTAAAATTTAATTCCATTTAACAAAATGTCCCCATATTTCCTTTCTTTTTCACTTAAGTGATCTTACTTTGAACGCCTAGATTTTTTTCAGTCTGATTTTAAAGAAAGACTAAATGAGTCCTCAAAAATATTCAGGGAGAACTGTGGACCTCTTTACATCCTCAGAACTTATTCTGAAAAACGTGAAATGTATTAAAAAAACCCAACATAAACCTCTTTACAAAATCTGAGGACATATAAGCAGAGATATAGCCATAACTAAAGAGAAATAAATGCCTTTAAATATGATAGCATTTGAAGTACCTTATGGTCCTTCCTTAATTTCATTTAAAGCCACAAATGTATTATAATAATAGTTACTTGTATATACTCCTCCTCTTTGTGCTGCCCATCTTGTTCTCTCTACCCACTCCCTGCACAATAGATTGTAATGCTAGGTAGTGCAATCAGTAAGTGTTCAGAGTCTTTAAAGATGGTTTGTTTTCTTCATTTTAATTCTTACTTATTCATTTTCTTCTATGAATAAAAGGGGGATTTAAAAAGTTGTGTTTTTAAGCTGCTATCGAGGTAGATCCCTGTATACGTTTGTAATACCCTTAGCTTCTAGACATTCACTTCTACAAGGAGAGCGTTTTTACAGTATATTTTATTGTAGGACCATGGCAAAATTGCTGCAGTAAGAAATGCAGAAGGAAATGAAGTGCCACGGCTGTTTGTAACTGCAAGCGTATTCCTTTCAGAAGGTGACCTGTCTAGCTTTTACGCCGTGTAATGAGATGTGATTTGAATGTGATTCAGTTGAGATGCTACTTAGTTTATTAGATTTTATTCTGCGTGTGGCACTGGCCTTGCAATACTGATAGTCATGATAAAACCCACAAAACCAGGATATGTATCTCCATGAGGTAATTACAATTACATAGAGTAAAATATAACAAAACCAATATACATATGCAATAAAATATACCACAATAGCACCCTGCACCCCTGGGCCCTCAGGCAGCACCAGCTCAGACTCCTGCACCCCAGGGCCCCCTGGCACCAGCTCCACCCCGCAGGAAGGTCCCTTCCATGGGTGGCGAGTGGCACCCTCTGACTTCTCCTGCAGCCCTGTGGCCCCCGAGCCCCCATCTGGAGATGAGGGTGCTGGTTTCCTGCCTTGCCAAGACACCCCTGAGGAAGCCAAGTCCCCATCCCCTGCCCCACAAGAGCAGGGACCCCCCACATCCCCTCCCATTGAGGCAGGTAGGTCAGAGCCTACTGCACCGGAGGGAACAGCCACCCCTGTCCCCTCGCCCGAGGTGGCCTTGGATACTGTGTCCTGGGTGCTGCCATTGGTGTGGCTGGAGAAGAGCCTCAACTCCTCATCCCTGCTGGAGTCCCTGCGGCACAGCTTAACCCTGCCACGGCGGGACATTGGCACCAGCGTCACCCTGGCGCCCACTGCAGCCACTGGTACCAGCATCACCCCGGTGCCCACTGCAACCACTGGCACCAGTGTCACCCCAGTGCCCACCATGACCATTGGCACCAGTGTCAGCCCGGTGCCCACCATGACCATTGGCACCAGTGTCACTCCAGCACCCACTGCTACCATTGGCACCAGCGTCACCCCGGTGCCCACCACAGTCACCGGCACCTCCATGACCCCACGGGACCTGCGGGAGAGCAGCACCAACACATCCACGGGTCCCCCTCCCTGTGCCAAGGACAGCGCAGCCGAAACAGACTCCCTGCTCTGGCAGTAAGTGTGGGGACGAGCATCCCCCTGGGCAGGGCTATGGCACTCGTGGGCTGTCCCTGTCCCAAGCCCTCTCTCTGTCCCCAGTTGTCCCCGGGAGCAGCTGAAGTCCCTGCCGCGGGCAGAGCTGGAGGGGCGGCTGGAGAGCACCCTCATCATCATCGAGGCCCTGTCGCTCCAGCTGCGGGGCTGGAACGAGAACCAGCGGCCCCTGCCTGGTGTGGGGCCGGCCGAGCAGAGGGATGCGCTCACCCAGACCGATGTCACCCACCCCAAAGGGGTAAGAGTCCTCACTGGAGCGATGCCACCCTGCCCCCTGCAGCATTGGTGCTGCCGGTGGAACCATGGATCCACAGCCCAGTGGAGTGGAAGTAAAGGGCACAGCATCATGCACCCAGTGCCGCTCCAGCCGCGTTATCTCACCTGGCTGAACCCGCTGAGCTTGCTGGATATGATCCCTTTGTGCAGGGAAGCATCCCAGGCACATGTTGGGGGCAGGATGGGATGGTAATGGCTAAGCAGTGGAGCAGGGCCGGTGCAAAGCCCCTCTTCTCTGCCATGGTGCCCTTAGGAGGAGGAGATCTACCGCAACCTCTACCTCGAGCTGCGGAGGAGGACGGATGCTCTGCAGCGGCAGCGGGGAGCGGAGCAGGACCTGCATCGGGAGCTGAAGAGGGCTGTCGAGGGCATGGTGTGTGTTGGATGCGTGCTGTGCCATGGGCATCAGCCAGGCACAGGGGGTGTGTGCAGTGTGCTCAGCCTGAGCACCGGTGTCCTTGTCCCTTCCCCAGGGTGCCTGGAGCAGGCAGCGCCTCCTGTTCCAGGGCCTCGCGGATGCCTGTCTCCAGAGCCTGCAGGGTGAGCAGAGAGCGCTCGTCCAGGAGGTGAGACCCTGTCCAGCCGGGCTGGACCCCTTCCCTATGGATTTGGGGAGCACTGGCACATGCAGCAGACACCACCTGTACCCATCACTGCCTTCTCTCGCAGCGGGAGCAGGCGAGGGCCCTGGTGTCCCGGTGCCAGGCCCTGCTGGAAAGGGTTCCCAGCAAGCTGCAGGACTGCCTGGAGGAGCGGGATGCCATGAGGCAGCGAGCGGATGAAGCTCTCCAAGCCAAGCAGGAGGTAGGGGGTTACCTTGTGCTGGCTGGCACCAGACATGGGGTGATTTGGGGGTACCCCATAGGGAAGAGCATCCCAAAGCAAGCCCAGAGGGCACTGTCTCTGCAGGCATCTCGTCAGCTGGAGGAGACCTCGGTGGCCCTGCAGGACACAGTGGCTAAGCTGGAGCAGTTGACAGTGGCCAACTCGCGCCTCAGCGCAGGTATGGGTGATGATGTGGGGCTGGAGCTGCCCCCTCTGTTCCCCCCCACACTGACAGCTCTGCCCCTTGCAGACCACAGCTCCCTGATGACCAGACTGGCCAGCCTGGAGCAGGAGCGGGATGGGCTGCAGCAGGAGAATGAGAAGCAGCGGGAGGAGATGGCCTGGTGGGTCTGAGCCCTGGGGCAGGGCACTGGTGCATGTGTCCCCATAGAAACCTCCTCCCATCCCTGATCCCATCCCATCCCTGCAGTCTGGCGCGGGAGCGGGAAGTGCTGCAGCGGGAGCGCAATGGACTGTGCCAGGAGCTGCGGGAGGCAACCGAGTGCCGGGAGGTAGGAGCTGCCTGACCCTGCCCACGCCATCACGCGCTGCCAGCTCCCATCATGTCCTCACAGGAATGCTGGAGGCTGGCCAGGAGCAGGATTAGCCCTTCCATAGCAGGGGGATGAGGGTGGTTGGCTTCCTGCACGTAGTGCAGCAACTCATCCTGCAGCAGTGATTGCCGGGATGGGGGGGCCAGGAAGCTCTCCAGGATAGTTTTCCCACTGGATGCGGATGTGGTGTTGTACCCCCAAACTGTCCTATGTCCCTGATGTTCTCCAAGGGTAAAGCTGCCCCTAATAGGAAACAGCACTCTGAGGAGGGGGAGGGACTGTGCCAGTGGGTCCCCTCATCCATGGCTGTGTCCCCCATCCTCTTGCAGTTCCTGGAGCAGGAGAACCACATGTCCCGCACTCAGCTGCTGGAGGTGGAGTCCAGGCTGAGGTCCACGCAGGACACGCTGCAGGAGCAGAGCCTGCAGCACCAGGAGCTGATGGATTCCCACCAGCGCCTGCGGTACTGACCCCGCTATGGACACCTCCGCTTGAACCCCTCTGGCCTGGGGGAATCGAGCCCCTTTTGGAGGGTGGGGGGGGACACAGTGGGACATGGATCCAGTGTGGTTGCCCAGGCGGGTGGAAGGGGCTGTGGGAAAGGCTGGTGCCCCCCATCTTGGGGGGGAAAACTACCTAAACCCATGAGGTTTGCACCACTCCTGGGTCACGGTGGGAGGCAGGCATGGGAAATGTCCCCATCCCACACTGAGGAAGGGGAACGCTGCTCCCACTGAGGCTGATGCCATCCCGCAGGGAACAGGGGGCTGCCCTCAGCAAGGAGCTGGAGAGCACCAAGGCCGAGCTCCTCGACTTGCAGCTGAAGAGGAACAAAGTCTCCTGGTGCTCCAGGGACATCGTGGAGAGCAAGATGCGGCTGCAGGAGCTCGCTGACTGCCTCCGGGCTGCTCTGCAGGAGGAGGTGGGAGCTTTGCCTTGGGGGTGGCCTGAGGAGGAGGCAGACACCCCATGCTTCGAGCCCCCCACTGCCATGGCAGAGCTGTCACTGCTCTGCTCTGCTCTTCCTCCCCTCTGAAGGACGATGATGATGCTGCCCCATCGAAAAGCAGAGCCTGGACCCCGGTCCCACGTACTCCAGGCTGGCAGACCCCGTACCGTGTCCGGACCCCCGCCTGCCGCACGCCGGTGTTCCGGACCCCACACCGTGCCATAGGGAGCTCCTTTGTGGGCAGTGTCCTGAAAGCTGTGTCCGGGAAAGGTGAGCTGGTACCCGCTGCATGGCAGGGATGGGGAGCCCTTCCTCCTGTCCTCACTGGGAGTGCCTGGATTTCCCCTTATAGCAGCTATGGGTTTGATCATGGCTCCAGCAAGCATCCAGGGTGTCCTCTGAGCACCCTGGGATGGATGTGAGCTCGAGTTGTGCTCCCTGCAGCACACAAGGCACAAAGCATCTGCCTTTCCCTCTTGCAGATGCTGATGAAGCCACTGGAGTTGGGAGTGCCTTTACCAAGGACAAACCTGCTGCTACCCCAAAGGCAATAGGTACCGGTGCTGTCAGCCTGCCCTGGGCTCTGCATGGGGGATGATCAGGATGCATTTGCTCGGCTCTGTGTCCCCTGATGTTCTCTCACGAGCCTCTGCCCTGCCCACAGAGCCTGAGGATGGTTTGCTGGAGAGCGTGAAGCAGCTGAGATCCGTGGTGTCCGACCTCGCCATGCTGAGCTGCCGCATCCAGGACCTGGAGCAGAGCGAGTTCAAGGCGCTGCAGACAGAGATGTGAGTTCAGTGGGGCTCGTGTTGAGCCATGGCCATGAGCAGCCTTTCTGGGACCTGCTCTCGCCCCAGCCCTGGGTTATAGCTTTATTCCAGCTGATGGGATGCCCAGGAGGGGGTTTGGTACCCGTCACCGCGCTCGGCTGTGATCGCCATCCCCTCAGCACTGCTGTTGTCCTCTCCCAGCTCCAACCTGCAGCTCCGTTTGGAGACGGTGACAACGGAGAGCCAGGAGAAGATCGATGCCCAGGCTGCCACCATCGTCAAGCTGAACAAGACACTGAGGGGCAAGCTGGAGGTGAGCCGGTGCCAGAAGTGGGCCAGCACTCAGGCCAGGGCAGAGCCAAACTGGGACAGGCGCTGATCTAGGACACGGAGGAATCTGGGTGACCGGCTCTGGAGGTGCCCCATGGGTGCTCCTGGCTCGTCTGACCTTCCTGAACAGGACAAAACCTGCTCCCCCCTCGGGCACTGAGGGCATCCAGGGCCAGGCCCTGCCTGACTCCTCTTCTTCCCCCTCTGTAGAGTGAGAAGGAGCTGCAGGACGTGGTGAAACGACAGGAAGAGAAGATGCTGCAACTCATAGACAGGAGCGGGGAAGTCACGGTGTGTGATGGGGGCTGTGCCGGGCTGCATGCCTGTGGGGTGCAGGCTCCAGGACCCCCCTCTCAGCACCTCCTTTCCCTCACAGAGTCTGAAGGAAGAGGTTTACCAGCTGAAGCGCTCACTGCAGCGAGCAGAGACAGAGGCCAAGGTGCTGTGGGAGGAGATGAGGGAACAGAGACCCAAGGAGGACACTGTCTATGTGCGGGAGCGGGTGCTGCAGCAGCAGGAGGTGAGGCTGGGGGGGGACACCACTGTCATGTCCCATCCTGCAGCACCCCATGGACAGGCCCCCCCCACAGTGATGCTTTGCTCTTGTTGCAGATGGGCAAACTGCGGCTGCTGCTCCTGGAGAAGGTGGATGAGAACCAGCGGCTCTCGGATAAGGTAGGGGGGAGCCCTGGGTTTAGTCCCCCATTCCCTGCCCAGCTTTAGGTCAGGTTCCTGACTGGCATCTCCCACCACAGGTCCAGGGGCTGGAGCTGCGGCTCCATCGCATCCAGAAAGTGCTGAGGAGCCATGAGGAGATGCGGGAGAAGATGAAGGAGGTGAGGGTTGTTCGTTGCTCTCATCCTTGCTGTTACTGCAGCTCCATCACCCCTCATCCCAACGCTGTCACTAACGCTGCTGCCATCCCCAGGTCCTGGTGGCTGTCCCTGATGTGGCCGTGGCGTGCCAGGAGCATCACAGCCTGCTGCGGTACCTGGGCTTGAAGCCAGAGTGTGTCAGCAAAGACGCTGCGGAGCCGCTATAGCCCCTGGGGTGAAACCTTCCCCTTGTTAATGTTGTAATTATTTATTGAATAAAGTGTTGTTGGCATTCACCCTGCCCCGTGTGCTGGATGCAGGAAGCTCCCAGTGCCCTGGGTGGGGACAACTGGTCCGGCTTGTGCCGCCTGCTCCCGCTCCATCCCTGTCACGGGGCCATGGGCACAGCTCCCTGCCACCCCAGGGCCTCTCCTGCTTGGCAGGGAACAGGCACCGTGTTCCCCAGGCAGAGGTAGCAGAATTGGAAAAGCAACAGCTTTTAGACCTGGCTCTTTTTTTCTGGGAGCAGAGGCCAAACATACCTTTC
>JANHGB010010338.1:0-44119 GCA_026283785.1 Coracopsis vasa
TGGAATTCAAAATTATTTTGGCAACCTGGCATACAAGTCAATAGTTGAAATAAATGTGCTTAATTTCCATAAAAAACATTATGAGGAAATAATATTAAAAAAACACTGTATGAGGTAAAAATCAGATGCGTGAACACAATACGGAAGAATAATCTGGCACAGCTCTTTAGAAAGGGAACTGAAGGTTTAGCAGATAAAACTTCAGCATGTTCCAATGTGATCACAGTGCAAAAATAATAGAATATTCATTATGTGACCTTCACATACTGCTCTGTACCAGTAAGGCCTCGGTTGAATTATTATGTGCTGGTTTGATCATTACTCACTATTAAAGACATGGACCCAAGTGTACAGAATCCAAAAGAAAGATCTGGCAACAAGCAGAAGTTCAATGAGCATGACTTGCTTGAAAAAAAAAAAAAAGAAAAAAAATATTTTTAAAAGTCTTTTACCAAAGTAAGTCTGTACTCAAAATAAACTGAGTAAACTCAAAAAACTGGGTAAATTGGATAAAGTACTGGGATACCTCCACTCTTATTTTCTATGATTTCTGAAGTAATTTGATGGGTGTCTTAGAAGTCACAAATACTGAGTGTTATAACTTGATTTTTGTAATTATTATTTATTTTTTAGCTCTAGCTTGGTAAAACTCTTCTGCACATTTGATTAAAAGTAACCTTATGACTGAAGGAAGCAATTACCTGACATCACAACTTAAATTTTAAACACATAATGCAAGTCATTCTTTTCAAATCAGTGTAGCATTTACTAATGTGATAAAGTGTTATCGGTTTATAACATGTAATTAAAACTAAGCACATTATATGATATGCTATGATTAAGAAATTATGGGCTATCAAAGCAATGGATTAAGATAACTTATACAAATACCCAAGTAACAAGAAAATACTTCATTAACCACTGACGATTAATGTTGTACACACTGCACTTTTTAGATAATCACCTTGGCTAATTTTTGTAAGCACAATTTAAGATGGATTCTCAAAGCAGCTAATAGGAGCAAAGCAACTAAAACCTAATATAGTAAGTTCATCCTCTTACAATATTAAATTAAAAGCTTATAGTATGGATTAATTTTATTTAGCATATTTAAGTAAAATTGCAATACAAGTCTACTGCTACACATCTAGTTTAGTCTTCCTCAACTTTAAGAAAAATACATCTATTGTACTAGTCCGTCTAGTGATGATAATACCTTGGCCTTGACTTTTGAACAAATAAAGTAAAATTTCATTAGCCTAGCTTAAAAATAAAAATAATGAGAATACTGAGAAGAGGAATACATAACTTTCTTTACTGTGAGGGGGGTGAGGCACTGGAACAGGTTGCCCAAAGATGTGGTAAATGCTCCATCCCTGGCAGTGTTCAAGGCCAGGCTGGACAGAGCCTTGGACGACATGGTCTCATGTGAGGCATCCCTGCTCGTGCCAGGGGGATTGGAACTAGATGTTCTTAAGGTCCTTCCCAACACTAACCATTCTGTGATTCTACAATTCTATAACAGTACATACTGTTTATCCAGAAATAAGTACAAGGAAGCACTAACAGAAGTGATTTCCTTCCTTAATTTTGCCTAAATTAGGAGTTGCTGGAAATATTGCATATATTTCATAGAAAGCATGTATTTAGCTTCTGACAATTCAGTTCAGCAAAGCTGAAGGTAAGCTTACAACTGACTGTATGGGAGAACAAGTGGGACTTGTGTATTAAGCAATTAAATGAAGCAGTAAGTGGAAAAAGGTGAGTGCTAACACCATAATACAACAAGCAAGACCTTTATTAGAATATTGCGTTAGCTACAACATTTACATGTCACAGAAGGATGTCTTCTCACTGCTGAACTTAAGATGTCTGCCTTAGCCAGCTAGTCTTCCTCACTGATTAAAAAAAAGGGCAGATTCTTTGAGAGGCAATTCAGAAGCCTGACCCTGATACTCCAGATTGCTCTCTGGAGAAGCTTCTTATACTTTAGACCATAAGGACAAGTTAGTCAAACTGAAGGTCTTTGAGTCAAGTGAGGCACGTAAGTACCCCTCAGCTTGCAAAAGGTGTTGAAAGACAGCTAATAAAACTGATTAAAGGCCTCTGAAATCTGCCATACTGAAAACCTCACCAGGCGAGAGCTCATGTTCTGTAACTACTCAGACAGGAAGATGACGAAAGCAAAGAGAAACATGGGAAGCTGGACTAAGATCAGAATGAAAATAAGCATTTATTTACATCCATTTTACAAAATAGCACTGCTACCTTAAGTAAATTTTCCAGCCCATCAGTAGAAGTAGCAGTAAGATTACCAGACAAGATTGCATGACTCACTGGGAGGGGGACAAGGGGGAAAAGGGTATACACACACACACAAAACAATGCCTCATCACAGTAGCCCTTTCTAAAATTTACATAGGTTGCATTTCTTACCTACCTTGAACAGCACATACACAACTAAACTGGAGTTAACTGGTTTGTAAAGCAGGGATTCATCCATTCATCTAAATGCTACAATGATACTGTCATCTTCTAAGAGAGACCGACTTCCTTACTCAATAGATTTTTTTGCTACTTTTATCAAGTTTTCAGGACTAGACTCCTTAGGTGAGTAAAATCAAAACACAGATTCTCAAACCTTTTTTCAACTGCCACATATTTATGAGGGCATCCATAGCATTTTGATATCAGAGGTCTACTTGTGGACGTGGTTGCCATCACCTCAGCTTTCACAGAGCTGGATGAAGCACCTGTCTCATTCTACTGGGAAACACAGAAGAAAGCTATTGTGAAAGTCTCAATTCTAGACGAAATTCCCAAGCACATTGCCAAATACCTACCAGATTAGGGCCCAGAGAAATTGAATCAAGTAGTCATATTTTCATTTAAAACACCACAAGGATTATAATTATAGTCTCTCCTGCTCTTCATAGAAATATAGCCTTTACTCAAGATACAGACATTTATGTTTTCTTTCCTGCCTGGAGCAATCCAAAAACCATCTCTCCCTTTTCCTAGGAAATATTCCACTCAGTAGTAATGACAAATCTTGATAATTTAAAAAAGAACCTGAATAATAGCTCACAGCTTGACAATTACTGACAATCAAATGGAAAGAGTTAGGTTCCAGGATTTCCTCAAAGGAAAATTCGAAACACATGGAAAGAAATTCACAAGTCTGAACAGGATTTTAAAAAGCAAAGAGGGTTTCTATGCAGCAAGTTTTGGAGCAGAAATTGGACACAAACAGGTCTGTGTATAAGTAAGGAAAGGTTCTTAATTGTGGTGATTACTTTTCTTTAATCTGTATGAAGATGGAAGGAAAAAAGTGTGATCTCAGGATTCTGGGCACTTGTGGAGCATGAATAGTTTAGTTCAGGTCAGAATGCTTCAAGCACCCAAAGACAGGATGCCGAGTTTACCATTAAAATAGGATTTAAAAGAGAGAGAGAATACACTTTATGATTTAATCTGACTTCAAACTATATGCTCTGTTTATTATTAGAATAATCTGTACTATTCAAGAGTACATTGACTAGTGTGTTTTTAGAGACTGACACAAAGGCAATCGTAATGTACTCAGACCTCTTAATCAGCTAGGAAATCTGCTTTGGTCTTATCCTTCAACATGATCTTGCTGTTTGTACCTGAGTATACCCGCTACCTAGAATACTTTTTGTAAACTTTCATTTACTTCTAAAAAACCCAGAACTATTTGTTTTATTCTTTTCAGTTTTTATTCTTTCTGTACTTAGGATTTTTATTCTTTTTTTAGTACTTATTTGGAAAACTCAGTTTAAATATGCTTTTGCAACAACTACAAGCAGGGAATAATTTCTTTTTCCACCTCCACCCACCCCAATGTCAAAAATGGACAGTCTAGCCAAGAATATATCTGCCAGATCAACATTGAGGAATACTGGGAAAGAAATGGGTGCACAAGATAGTTACAGAAGTGGATAAATGGGGAAAATTTCACTAACCTGGGCAGTCAAACTGCAGCAGATGTTGAGATCTGAAGGGAGATAAATGCAAAGATTAGAAAAGCAAGTAAAGCAGAGGAAGCCACTGGGATATCAGAGGTATCTGCTTAATAATTACATTGGACCTTTACAAAACCAGTGTCTTATTAGTCTTCCACTGGAGACAAATATGGCAGATTAAGTGGATGTGAAAGGCGATAGTGCTAAAATTGACAACTAGACCTACAGTTTAAACTTTTTAGAGTAACTACAGTATAGAGAAATATCTGCTTGACACACAGTTATCTGTTAGTACTGGACATAATCTGAAAGATACAAACCTATCATTACACAACAAACTGACAGAAGATCCTGGCAAATAAAAGATATGATAAGACTTCAGACAAATGACTGATGTAGGAAATATGAAGAAATGAAGAGGCTTCTTGAACAGCAGCCCATAAAAGCAAGTGAGTGTAGTAATGGAGGCTGATTGTTTTCCAGTTTGAGTAAAAAAAAAAAATCCAGATGTAACAAATAGATATTAAATATTATTTTACACAAAATTCTAAAAGTAGCAAGTCATGACATAATACAAGTGGTTCACAAAACAGAGACAGTACTTACCTTACAAGAAGTAAATTTATTCAAGATGTGCTATGTGTAAGCACTTTACTGGGGATATGTTTAAGTTTAGAGATTTTTGGTTACTAGATTCCATGCAGTACACTATCATACTTTTTGTCATACTTTGCACTCAGACATAAAGGACAACATTTATATCTGTGCTTCTATTTGTATCCACTGTGGAATCCAGTGACTTAGGACTTAAAGGGAGGAGAGAGGTACAGGATTAGGATCGTACACACAGAATGCACAACCTGAAGAGCTTCACTTATTGCAAGATATGCAACTCCTTTCCACTATGGTTTCTTGGGCAGATGCGTGACCCATTGCAGGGAATACAAGCAATCATCACTTTCTATGCAGAGATAACCACTCTTACAAGGAGAGCAGATGAAACTGGTTTCTCAAATAAGAAGTCTAACTTAGAGATGCTGCACCTGACATCTTGTTGTGTTAGGGAGCACAACAAGAGTAGAGGAGGCTTGAAGAGTTACGAAAATATTTGTAAACAATGTTACAGATGACGATAGGGTCTTGGTGGGCAGAACATCAACTACTGCAGTGAGATTCAGCTTGACTATCTTAGCTTGTCCCAATATGGTAGCTCAGATCTGCTTGGAGAATCTTGGGTGATTTCTATTCACTTCATATGTTCCAGTATAATTCTTCTTAATGACCCAAAGCTTTTGCTTGGGGAGGGTGCAGTCTACAAGTGGAAAATGACTATTTTTCTAATTGAGCAGAATAGAGACTATTTTGTCCTGACTAAATAAGGCCTTTCAAAAATCGGGTATATGGAAGTTAAGGCAGTTTTAAAGTACATGGCAAGAATTTCATCCGAGTTCCTAGACAAACTGTGGCTACAGAGGATCTAATGAGACCTTGGCTCTTCATTTCTCCAAGTTGATTGCACAGAACAGTTTTTACTGGCACATGTTCTAGGGGGCGAAAGTTCAAATATTGCATCTGCACAGCAGAATCTGATCTTTTCTTAAGAAAAACAAGGCACATCAGTGAAACTGCTACAGAATGAGAAATGGGTAGAGACAACTCAAAATGGCTGGTTGATAAAGAACAGAGTTGAAGGACAAGTTATCCTGATTCATTTTAGGAAGGTGGCCCAATGTGGTAAACAGTTGCAGTATAGTTAAATCACATGAAGGCAAGGATCTTACATTACAGGGGGGATGTAAAATTTGCTAAAGATCTGCATTTTCTATAACCCGTATCAGTAAGTCCTCCCATTCATTATGTTGTTTCTAAGGAGGAGAGGGGGGAGAGTCACAACATGGGGGAGGATAACACTTCTTAGCTAAAGAACAGGAACAAAGTGGATGTTCCAGCAACAGATTAAGAAGTACAGACCAGCAGACAGCATTATCTTTTTGTCTGAGGACAGACTATCTGGGCAGGGTACTAGCCCCAGCAACTTCAAAGTAACAAACACAGAAGATCTGGAGATCGACTAAGCCACACAGAGAACAGACTGATATTATCTGAGCTGTGTAATTCTGTGAGGCAGCCTAGAAAATTAGTTTGTCCATATGCATTAAGAAGTTCTTATGATTAACAAGTACTTTACAGCTATTCCAACCACCTCCGTGACCCTCCCAGGAATAAAAATGTGTGTCTTGTTAGGATGGCAAAGATTTTTGAATGTAATTTAGCTTCCACCTGAGAAGCAGACTGCCTAAATGATTTAACCTTTAAGTTCCTATCATCTGTTCTGATAAGATATATCTGAAATACATTGCTATAAAGCTTCCCTATGCAGCAAAAGGATCATGACCTTTCTCTCTGATAACAGAAATTACAACCGCAGTATTGTCCATAACAACCTTTAAGCACAGAGATTGTCTAGAGAACAGATTCCTGAGTTCTGAAGACAGTTCACATTTTGAAGGCACTGTATCTGTCACTAAAACCAGTGAGCTTCCCCAAGGGAACTTGTTGCCCCAGATATCAAAAGGAGGTTCCCCCACAGACACTTAATAAACTCTTCTAGTATTTCACAAGGGCAGAAGCATATATATATATATATACATAAAATACCTGCCTGTGGAACAGGCCAACCTTCAGCAGCCCATGTGACCACACATGTAGCCTGGTATGTGGCACAATGTACATTTTCACTGTTGCATTTTGATCTGCAAGCCTGAACAGACTCTAGAACTTACCGCAAGAGAGGTACACCCTTGCAAATGTGGAAACCAAAGAGGCCACCATCACCTTCATACCAAGGCAAAAGGTTTGACTTCTCCAAGGGTTTAAAAGCCCTACTGAGGTCTTTGATGAGGTCTCTAAATATTTCACCACTAAATATTTTCTGTAGAGAACATCTGACTGAATTAGTCAGCTACCACAAGGACCTGGGTTAAAATCCTTAAAGCTGTCAACAAGTCAGATGACAAGGGCCGTGTTATTGTTAATGGTTTTGACCTAACACAAGCTAAGGAACTTCACACATGTGGCATTGTAATGGAAATGTTGAATTCTGAAAGTCATAACATAAGAACCAGTCTCAATTATGTTTAATTTCAGTTTGCAGATGAACAGATTTCCCCAAAGCTATATATTTTTTTTTTTTTTGAGATGAAAATGAGCAAATTCCTACGTTGCAGGAAACTTCCTATTGTAAAAGGTGTCATTGGAAGGGCAGCTGAAACACCATGGGAGGCAATGAATAGGAAACAAATTGAACTGGAAGGATTATCCAGGTGAAAAAGAGCCCAAAATGACTGGGTAATGACAACTCAAATGCTCAAAATGGGCCAAGCAGTCTCCAAAGGAAACACAGCAAGGTTCTTGATCTGTCACAGTTGTTTATGGACTGAGCAGAGCAGGGGATTAGTGGCCTGGTAAGAATGTTTGTCATCACTGGCACGTCTTCCCAGCCATTCCTAAGGTCTATAAAAAGAAAAGGCAGCCAAATTGATTGCCTTCATGCAACATATAATGCCATAGGGAACAAGGAATCTCCTCTAAATTCTTCCAGACACAGTGTATTCCTGGTTTCATACAGCAAAGCACAGCACCACAGAGGACATGTACACTGTGGAATATTTTTATTTTCCAGTGAAAAACAGCCACACAGGGCTCACTACTGGCAGCCAGGCTTATTTAGAGACTAAACCTTCACTTCATCATCGCAAAGTTTCCTCAGGAATCTGAAAAGGCAACTGACGAGCAGAGCCAGCTAACCTCCTGTTTTCAAAGAAGATGCCAGCAGAGCCTCAGAGTCTGTACTTAAACAATGGCCCTGGGGCTGCTGTATCTCTCTGGAATACCTTTCAGCTGGTCAGCTGCTTGGAAGCCTCTTTACTTTTCATTATGCAGTTGACACAAACCTTAGAGTAGAGACCAAAATCATACTTTGTTTCTCAGTGGCAGTTTCTAGAATCCAAGGCAGGTTCTACCTATCTTTCCCAAACATTGAGTCTGCAGTCTCACTTCCCTGTTTGTTGGAAGTCCAGCTGAACCTATTCCTGACAAGTGCAGATTCAGAGTAGCAGTGAGACTAAATCTTCAGTATCTATGGAGGAGAATAAGTCCAGTATTTGAGTCTGCCTGAAGATAGATTCTCCCAAGGAAGTTGTTTGAAAGAATGGCCAGGCACACACCATTTTTTCAAATCTTACACAAGCAGCACACAGACACAGAGCACACACACTCCACATAGCTACTGCTAACCAAAAATCTCTACGCATGCAAGTATGCACCCACCATGGAATTTGAATGTGGATAATCATTAAAGGCAGATTTACACAGTAAATTAAGGAATAGGTAGCAAAGCAGGGTGAGAAATATTGAAGTTATTTTTCCTGAGTTATTCTGAAGGTTTAAGAGAACAGTCAGTGTTACGGTAACTTTCACGCTGCGTATCGATTATATACAAGCCTATAGCCATATTTAAACAAGCAGCTTAATTTCCAAAGAGATGTAGTCATTCTTTAAAAGCATTTTCTTCATAAAAAAACAATTTAGACTTAGAAAAGTAAATTTTATCAATACACATTTTTTTACTGCGTTGTGCTAGGTATACTTTGCTCCAAATACACTTAATCATTTCCTTGAGATAGTCCTTTAAATACAACTTAGAAAGTGTTTTGCATTTCTGTTGTGGACTCATATTTAAACCTGAATGAATTAACTAGTTTTTGTGTGGCTATTTGCCTATTTTAGGGAGACATTAAAAGAAAAAATTCTCAAATCACTGCAGTTTAGACTAGTTTAAAAATTGAGAGGAATAACAACCATTTGATTTAGTAACCCTATGAATTACCAGTTTGCTCTTCAACAATCTGAATTAATGCTTTAGAAGTCTCAACCCAAACCATTCCATATTGTAAGTCAAAACCTATTTACAGAATTTCTCCCAACCCAGTTCCCCAAAATCACATGGAATGGAACACCTACTAATGGAATTTGACACCAATTAAACTGGGATAAGAAAAGCTCTCCCTTTTTGGTTCTCCCCTGTGAGAGCCAAAAGGAATATGATGCCTATTCCGCAGGCAGCTGTATCTACCAGTCAGAGACTGGTAATTCTTGCCAGCTGCTTGTTACGAATCCTATCTAGCATGCCATAATTCCCTTGTTTAGTTTTAGTTAGAACCTTACTCAAGAGCAGGTTATTTTCTCTGGTTTTAACATCTTTTATTCTATCTAGAAAATATGGTGCAGGTGGTTAAAACTGTGAAGGCCTGGATAATTCCATTATTCCAGAGCTTTTATTTCTGTCCTACTATAAGTGTCAGAATGTGCATCCTCTTTTCTTCCAATATGCTTCAGGAGCACAAGAGAGAGAAATCAGGGCTTGTCCCAAGTAGGGTCCCCAAGTGCTTCTGAGGTACTAGGAGCTCCTATGCTGCGCCAAGCCAGCAGGCAGCAGCTAATGTGCAGTAACAAGAGCACACCAAGTCTGCAACTTCCAGTTGCCATGGAGTGGTGACGCATAATGACCAAAACCAGTAGGGCCTGTAGCACTTGTGTTTCACCACATGGCCAAGAGCACCACAACACTTTAGCAGAAACTGCCTTTCCAGGTGGGAAAAGTGGGACCTGATTAAGTACAGCAATCTGGTCTGAGGCCAAAGGGAAGAACTGTATGAGGCATGAGGCTCTGTATTGAAATGTTTTCTCTTAGGGCACTTGGAACCAGCATCCCATTCTAACAGTCCAGCTATTGTTGGTCAACCCTAACGGTGGGAAAATTTCAAGAGTTTCAGCATGACAGAAACTGTCACTTGTCCAAGTGCCATATGTCTTTTCCAGTATTGCTACAGTTACAAAAAAATGCAGTAAACAATGGAACAATAGTACCTTTCATTTTCAAAAGCTGAGGAAAGTAATCTCAGGTTTGGTAGATGTATCAGCAGAAAGTTATTTTTTTCTTATAGCCTTTGACTTGTCTGTAAGTACATACTTTTAGGTACTTCTGTCGGTACACAAAATGTGGGGTTTTTTTATCAAAACGTAGACAAAGCTACGAGTAAGGAAGTCCAGAGCTATCTACTGGAGTTGAAGTACTTGTGTTGATGGGCAGAATCCATGCTGTCCTTTGATGAAGACTGATATAGACACTTTCTCAAATACAGATCCACAGAAACTCTCTAAGATTTTAAATAGTCCCCCAGCATGTATCACTGCCCACCAGCAATAAATGCTATGGTTCTTCACTAATGCATGTTTTCATAAAAATAAATACCTTTAAAAAAATCCAACAAAATTTTAAATATATGACCTGAAGATATTAAACCACTTTTCATACTGGTCACTTACCCAAGACTGAAGGTTAGAAAACACCTTAATACATTCTGGAAGCAAAATTACTGCTATTTATGAAATGCAAGTTTTAATTGTCATCAGTAATGCTAGGGATTATGTTATTAAACTATTTCTATTTCAAGCTTTCTGAAAGATTAGTGAGCACTTACATAGTACTTAATGGGCCATATACATAAGCAAAACAGAAATCTCACATTGATGTACTTACATAGGTTTTTTTATCAGTGTAAACACATGAAATTTCATTCCAATTCATACTGTTTATTACCATTCCTATCATACTCACTGATCAAAGTTTCATTTAGGCTTTAAATATTTCAAAATATGGTTAAGAGTCTGAGGTACATAACACAAGTTAAGTAGTACCTCAATTCTCCATAAATTCTTTGTGTATATTGAAAGGTACCTAAACTAAGTTTTGCATTGAATTTAAATCAGATGTTTTAAAATAATAAAGAAAAAAATAAAGCTAGTTTCCATTTAATAATGCGATCTGCAAAGCCAAGAATAGAACCTAAGCTTCTTGTTTAGAATGGTTTTAAATAAAAGTAGTGGGAGCTTACTATAAATTATTTGATATTTTTCCTCTCTGGTTTACAGGAGGAGCAGAGAATTATACAGGAAAATTGAGTATTTAGAGACAAGCAAATTAAAACAAAAACTCATGGTTTCAGGAGGTGGTTCTGATAATAAAGCTTATCAGGGAAGAATTCCTAAGAGCTGGTGAAGCCTCCCCTCTCAAAAGCAGCATACAGAACAAGCTGACTGCCATTGAAGACTGTGTTATAAATAGTTAAGCATAGTTTAGCTTCATGGTTCCTCTGAAACCGAGGGGAGAAAAAAAAAATCCAACAAAAAAAACATTCTGGCAAGCTGCCATTTAACTCTGAGCATCATTTTGAGGTCATCTTAAAAATATCAGATTCTAACCCTACTGTTTTCTAGTGTTGATCAAGCATTGTATCAGAAACCGCATTAATCAAGTTGTTTTCCTGTACTGGAGCTGTATTTTGCAATCAGAATTTGTGCCAATCTGATATGAGGGGCAAAAAAAAAAAAGAAAAAAAAAGTGCACTCAGCAGAAGTGAAAGCACACTATAAAAAGAAAAACTATATGATATAAAAATAGAGGGGTTTGTCCTCTGCCCGTCAACCAGCAGCTTCAGTCCAATCTAAAACTAAGAAGCATTCCTACAAGCATCTTGGTAAGAAGTTGTAAGCTTTTTCTTAAACAAATGTATTTTAGAGGTTCTATGTGACTGCTTATATAGCCTTGTTTCTCGGTTCTCTGCAAGTGTTGACAATCATTTACCACCTATCCAAGAGCTTTCTCTAAAACACCCCCCTTACTCTCCTCTGAACACTGTTTTATTTCAAAACATCTCTACAACACTTCTGTGGAAATAGCATAAGATGTCACAACAGCTTAGTCATCCAATTGTACAGTCTTTTGAAACAGTCTAATTCCAAGTGTTGTAGAATGAGATCTACACAATTAAAAATTAAGTAACAAGAACCAGCCATGAATAAAAGGCAGTTTACAGCTGCTCAAAAAGCAAACCATCCCCCACCCTAAGGTAATTTTTAAAACGAGTATCTGATGCAGTGTCAGTAACCTTGCCAATGTATTACCAGAAAGCCGTGGCAGCACTTGTGATACTGCACACAAATCCATGGGCTTTTAAGTAGTTGAAGATATTTATTATAATTACTCTTACTGTTTTATCATGGATGAATAATAAAAACTAATATGATCCTTCTATCTCTATAGCGGGTATCAGTTCATGCTCTTTATCAAACTCTCTTGAATATAAGGATGTGTAATGCTCTAAGTAGAGCACCCCATTGCAGATTGTGGGTTTTTGGTTTCTTTTGGCTTGTTTTTTCCCCTTTCCCTTTTAAGCCTTTTAGTTTGCACCTCTTCAGTTCAGGCAGCACCACCAGGAAGCTGTCCAAAAATAATTCACCACTTAAGTAAGCAGTGCAGTGACTGCCAGCCAGATATGTTTCATGCAATGCATCTCCCAGTTGCCTCAAAAAAAGAAAAAACCCAAACCCTGCTAGAGAAACAAGTTAACTTTACTACATGCATAAGAAATTGCTGATTGACAGCTTCTCCATCATTTGAAGCTAACATTGCAGACGACAATGAAAGTGAGCTGAATTGGCAGTTAGAAGCATCACGTAACAGAATTAATTATATGAGTGCTATAGCAGTAAACGACAAAGCTAAAGTTTGAGACGGGAAAATCCAAGTATTTTTCTTTTAATAAACCTGGAAAATGGTCAACAAAATACACCCTAAAACCTGCAAATTTTAACACACACACACACACACACACACACATCTCAACTTAAGGAACAAAACTTAGAAGTTTTACTCATTTTCTGTTATTCACTCCTTCCATCACTCCACTGAAATGCACAAGTGTCATTGACAATGTATGCAGCTCTACCAATACTTTTCTAATGTTTCTTTTCATGGTTAAAGTATTTTAAACCCTAGACTGATAACAAGAAACTAAAATTTTAACTGACTTCACTAACAGTTCTGATGGGAGCCCTCTTAATCACAGACAACATCAAAATTAGTTTCATGTTTTTCCCCAACACAACAACTTGCAACAACTATTGCTTCCTATCACACAAAAGAACATAGCTGTAGTTTTAAATACATCATGTGTAGGAAGAAACATGCACTTACCAAGTGAACATAAGGCACAAAGTATCCAAAAAGTGCTGCTGGAATCCCAAAAGCCCAGATTCGGTAACTGAGAATTCTGAAAACTGAGAAGTTACAAATCTTTTTTTCAGGAGGAAATCTGAACTTTCCCTTCTTTCCTCCCTCTGTGTCTTTGGCGATGGAAACAAGGGGTTTGTATGTAAAGCCAGCCAGGAACAGAATAAACATGAGGATGCACAGGACCCGCAAGGTGTTGTACAGACCAACAGAATCGATCAAAACTGTCAAGAGGAAGGGCAGTGACACGGTGAACAAGCTGCTGCCCGCAGTGACAATGCCATTCACTAGTCCAAGGCGTTTCTTGAAATAGTGCCCCAGAATGACCAAGGATGGCTGGTACGCAAATGAGCAGCCACAGGCGAATAAAACTCCATAGGTGAAATACAGAGGTTCAATGGTGCTAGATCAAAAGAAAAACGAAAGAATCCTTAGTGTTTGTACAACACTGCATGTTCACATCCACCTACTATACGCAAGACAATTTTTCAAGGAATTGATACATTTACAGGAGTAAAAAGTTTGTATATAATTACAGTTGAAATACACTGTGTAAGTATAATTCAGCAATTATTCCATTTCCTTCCATGAAGATTTTCACAGAATTAACTGAACAGATAGAAAAAGCAATAATATATTTAAGTATAATTACACTAAATAGTCAGACTAAGAGAAAGTTTTTTTAAAAAATCATTGTCAGGGTGAATTAGCCTAATGTAAATTCATCCATTGCTGGGTGTTTGGCTTTTTCTTCTCCAGAAAACTATATTGGTTTGGTTTTCACATTATGTCACTGTGCTAGCAGCTCACATGGAATACTGAACACTCCCCCTGAACCCAGAAAATCAAGTATTGCATAGTTTATTATAAAAATAAAACAGCAAAAGCGGTAAACATCATTAATAGTTGAAAAATAAACCAAAAATCGTGTCAATTTTTTATAACATATTAGCAAATTATAGACTTTAGGTATTAAATTTCTTAAATATTCTTGTTTTTATTAAATATTCTAAATTCAGTGTTTTGACCCCGATATTGGATATGCTAAGAAAGGAAAAGCACACTAATAAAGAATGAAACATTTTCACTCATATCAAGGACCACCTTCATCACAAGGTTCTCCTCCATTACCATCTCCTATAAAACTGAAATGAAGCAGAGCCATTGTATTAGATAACAGGCAGACATGTGACATTAAAAGGCACTTGTGTGAGAAACCTTAACAGCATGAAATAACAATGTTAGTATAATTAATTAGTATTATAGCATTAGTAAGTCAAAGGAAACTTTTTTTACATGTAGATGAAGGAGGCAACATGTAAAAAAATGGTTCTATATAAGATTTGAGGTGGAACACGCTGACTGACTTAATTATTTTAAGTACTACGTTTTCAAGGTACCATGGGCTCTTTTCTATCAGCTAACAACTGCTTTTAAAGCAGTTATAGAAAACTATTTAATCTGTTTGCCAATATATTAACTTTTTGTAAAAAGAGCTTTTTTAGTAGGCTTTTTATTGCAGGAGATTACCCACCAGCATCCCTCTGTAAGCTTCCCATGCATTAGGGAAATTCTTGGAAAATGGTATTTGAACTAACAAAGGTCTGACACCAGAACTCTGGTTTTGTGTATTGTATTGATCATACACAAGGTAAGAGAGCAGAAACAACATACAGGGGAAAGACTGATTACCTTTATCAATGGAAAATAACCAGGAAAAAATAGAAACAAAAGTTGTAAAATGAGAGGAGGAACATAATGCATTAAGGACAGGAACTTCTGCATACATCTGTAGATTCATTACAAGAATTTGCAGCATGGCATACACAGCAATATATTTTCCTGTATTACAAATACTCCTACATCTCAGTTTCCTAAGAAATAAGATTATAATAAGAAATCAGTATGTAACAAAAGCAGTAAATGAAATTTACATTTATCTACTGTATAATATTTTACTTTTAGAACATTGATTTCTGTATCTGAACTATACTCCCACAATTAACTGGTGACATCATAAGCATGTTTAGTGTAAGTAACAGAACACCAAGAATGCACAGTAACATGGCATGTACTCTAACAGGAATTCACCTCAAAGCGTTCTTCAAATTCTAAACCAAAATTCAAATAAGCTAAAATATTTTTTAAAACTTTACAAAGTATTCCTTTTGCATTCCTCTTGTGCCCTTGTTCCATTGGATGTCAGGGAATCACAAGGATGACAGCATTTGTTCAAAAGAAAAAAATCTTCTCTTTTGGAAAAGTTTTCATTTATTCAACTGTTTTAGTATTCATCACTTAAACACACTATTGGGAAGCAAGGGGGAAGAAAGACTTTTCCAAGATGCATGATTTTAGTTTTAACCTCATCTGTGCTTAACAAGCCTCTTAAAACTTATCAGGAAGTAGAGTTTTTGTTTGTTTGCTTTAATAAAATAAAGGAAAATATTTGCGCTTGGATTAAAAACACCAAAACAAAAAAAGAAAATCAGGATCAGAAGCTTGTTCAAGTAACAAAGCTTTTTTTCCCCACAAATGTAAGTTATTCCAAGAATAAATATAAACACTAGTCTCAGTACCTAACACAGAACTATTTGTCTTCTCCTGTAAATCTGTGTATAAGCTTCCACATTAGAGAACATATGCCCAAACTAGATGTATTAGCCCAGACACAGTGCCACACAGAATGGCTATTCATCCATCTGGTTCAGAGTACAGGAACAGAAAACACCTTTTCACCAGTCTGTCTCTAGATACACTTTAATCTTTGTAGAAACTCTTCTGAGTTTTTACTTTTAGTTGTTGCTGCACTTACTCTGCTAAGGGTGGAGTAAAAAGCAGACCGAGACCTGCAGGTAACTGTGGCTTATTTTCCTGCTATGCTACTTCTTACTCTATCTTCACTAACCAATTTCTGCTGGTGATTAGAATAAATGAGTAATTTCCTGTTTCCTCATCTTCTACTGGACATGTCCAAGAAATCAGCTGCTCTTGAACTTCTTAGGGTTTATTCTGCAAAAGTTACAGAAATGTATAAAATGAAGCATAATCTAGAAGAAAAAAAAAACCCTCAACTACTGTTCAAGTTTTTTCAGTAACACAAGAACTGCGATTTTCTTTATAAAGCCACTAAGCCCTAACTATATGTCATACTAAGGTTTTTCATTACTTGTGTTTGGCAATAGGACAAGTAATAATAGAAAACATCAAATTTTACTAGAACCTTAACACCTTTGTGGAGGTTCTACTGCATATTTATCAACATTAAAACAGTGTTTTAAAAGCAAATGGAGGGGACAGGATGTGGGACGGAAGACAATGTTTATGTACCTGTTACAGCACAGCATACATTAAGAAACATACAAGTTTATTCAGGACAATGCTGTTGATCTTATAGCATTAGTCTTGCTCCTGATACATTTATATATAGTGGTTCCTGTTAAAGAGGGAGTGCTGTCAAAGTTATATTATATTTTTCAAATTATTTTCAAGTTGAAAGTACCACTTGAGAGTTTTCACAAGTCACAGTTAGGAAGACAAAACCAAAACCAAATAAGCCAAGGTTCCTACTCTAACAGATAAAGTAGCATTGCTTACTCTTTCATATTCTGCATATAGTAGCAGAATTACCCCACCATCATTAAATTGATAAAATGCTTCAAGGGTAAAGAAACTTTTTTTACCTTACAAAAGAACTTGAAAGGAGTCCAACAAATCCTACTGCAGCTCCAACAACAGCTACTTTTCGACAACCAAATAGGTCTGTGAATATGCTGACTATTGGAGAACAGAAGAAGACCATCCCCATAGAAAGAGAGCTCACCCATGCTGCAGAATAGAAAAAGACAGCATTTTAGAGGACCAAGTGATTTAAACTTTCAGCTAGTATTTTTTTTGGTTCAGCAACATACAATCTTACATAAAAGCTGCGGAAAAATTGGGTAACTTTTAAATATGTAAATAGATTTTTAAATACATTTACCTAACATGGTAAAAAAAGCCTGAGCAATTTACATAATCAACTAATATAGACTTTACCAGCTCAAAGAATGCAGTTAGCTACAGAAGTGGTTATTACTTTTACTTTTTAAAATGACAATTATTTCTCCAGTAAGCCTAGTATTCAAACTGATGACTAAACCATTAAAGATACCTTTGAGGATCCATATCCATTCTGACATCAATCAACACATTTCATTTAATTCTAAACTTTAATGACTCTAAAACATAGATCTAGATCATACTGAATGCTAATCATGAGTAAACAAACAATAGGCTTTTATACTGTAATATACACATTAGAAATAGGATTTTACTTTAAACAAACTTAAGCTAGTACAAGCATTTCCATATTTAATGGGAAAATGTCACTACATCTGATGCTGCTCCAGTTCTACAGACATTGTTAAAACTGTACTATTTTCATAAATATTAGAAATCATTATAAACATTAGATCATTAAGATTCAGTTCAGGTGAGTACACTATGGTTTCTGCCGCAAGTGAGATGTTTTACTCCAAGTGTACTAAAAATATCTTCACTTAACTTAGGCAGAAAAGAATTTTATTCATTTTGAATTATAAGTTAACTTTGTGCTTCACATCATGCAGGGGGTCAGAACCACATCATTTACCTGCTATCATCTATTCACTCTTTCAAACATGCATTACTGATGTTAACATCCAACAGTTCTCCTAGGGCATAAAGGTAAATCAAGCTGCTGTAGCACAAAAGTTAGAACAAATATATTCAGGTAGATAAACATCCCCATCTATTTGGGGAAACAACAAAAAAAGGTGTAAACAGGTAATGGAGAAGCTAACGATGCAAGACGCACTGAAAAAAATATTTTAACTTTTTTGAATTGTGCAGAAGATGAAAGATCTCTTTCAACCAGGAATGAATTTAAATCTGTGTAACTGTGGGGTTTTTTACCCTATCTCTCCTAAAGACACAGCTGCAGAAACAATATAAAAAAATATAACCAAGAGACCTAATGAAGAATATTTGCAAGTACATCTATCAATATCAAGACTCCCTAGTGTTGTTAAAGTGCCAGTAAGCCCCCCACATTGATGAAGACCCCATTGTGCAAGGCACTGAAGACAACAGCAAAACAAGCAAGCAAATAAAAAAAATATTGATTCTTCAAAGAATTTACAACGTAAATGGAAGATGAAAGAGAACAGATGGCTAACAAAACCCAGAAATTAGAGTACAAGAAATCAACCCTTTATTTTAGGGCGAACAATGGTCTCAATGAACCATGACCTAACTGTTTGGGGCAGGGGGACTGTTACTGGGTTTTTTTGAGCATGAGATAAATATAATGGAGTCTCAAGTTGCAATTTGAAGAAGAGCTACTTCTATGGGCATTTCCTGGGTACAGCTAACCCAGACAAGATTGCCCTGGCAGCCTTGCACCTCTGCAGCAGAAGCTTGAGCTTCTGTTTGAAGGGAAAGCACAAAAGACTAGGAAGAACAGGGCCACTGTGGCACTGACTGAAAGGCAAAGACTATGAAAGGTCTGTCCTTTCTCTTCTTCTGCAGTCAAGGAAGGTTCAAATGCACATTGGGTGTAACAAGAGATGATTTAAGAGATCTGTCCTATCTTACAGCCCAGATGGCTCCCGATGTTGCAAGACAACATTATACCAACTACAATTTGTAAGCTGTTCTCACACAGTGAGGAGACCAGCCAGTTACAAAACTTCCAAGAAGTCCAGCTTCTGCAAGATTGCTTATCTTTTTACTTATCCCTCCCAGAGTGAGCTATATAGAGACAGCAGTTCTACTGCCCAAAGGGAACTGCAGACACTAGGAAATAGTATGTCCATGGCTTCCTGACATCCTCCCAGGTAAATGGCAGCTCCACAACCATGAGCAGATCTCAGCATCTCTGCATGACTTGCAGGGCAGCATTAAGAATCATGGAGTACCTGTGACACCTGGGATATCTGGAAGGCCAAGAGAAAAGACAGCTATAACTTAAGTGGGCATTACAAGACTCACACCATCATCAGATTCTCAGTGGTATGAAGGTTCCAAGGAATGGTTAAACCTTCCTGCCTAGGTATGAGAAGACATAAAGGCAACTGCGACACTAGACAAGCCCACCAGAGATTACTGGTTACAAGAATCCAATCTCACATGGATGTGTGTGCCCCCTATTCATGCAGACAAACAGGTTAAGAAACTGGACAACTGAAACAGAGTTTAAGTAGCATGCATAAATTCATAGACTAAATTATTTCAGAGCCACAGATAAAAATCTAGCAGTCCTAATTTCCAGTTAGCATAGGCTATGATTCAATTAGCATTCTACTTAGTGAAATTAAAGTTTACAGTACTTTTTAATGGCTTATACAGCTAATAAAATAATTGGAATTTAAAAAAAGCCTGAAGTGAAAACATTCCGCTCAAATTACATTCAGTTAACAACATGCTGACTTTGGCTCTTCATGCTTCCTAATGAAAGAAATGATCCTTTCTTCTCACTTGACTCTTTTTTGTTACAACAATGACAGTCAAACCCTAAAAAGAGAAGAAAAGTTCCCACTGATTTTCAACACAACAGATAGTTAAGAGGAAGGACAATGGCCTTATCTGAAGCATGCCAGAACAGCTCTGTGATTGAACTGCAGAAGTGGGAGTCCATGCTTTACCACTTATCTACCTAATGGAAACTGGAGCCTTTTCAATTGTGACTTTAATATTAGGCTCTTGTGTCCTACCGAAATTTAACTTAAAGAGATGTTGTGGGCATGTCTTGTATGAGCAGCTTTATTATTTAACAAAAAGAATGTTCTTGAAGTTTAACTTCACATGAACGCATAGTTCAATAAACTATTGTATTCATACTTTGTGAAGAAACCTAGCACCAAAAAGAATTAAGATAAAACCAGAACAGCACATGTGAAAATCCCTAATTTCTGTAGGGCAAATTATTGCTGCAATATCTTGATCCTATTAAGAAACTGGTGGCTATAAAATACATTCAAAAGATCCAAGTAATTTTCACTATCACTTTGCTCAAGTAAGTTTTCAAGCATTCTTACTCTTTCTCCCCTAGTATGAAAAAGGTACAATGAATTTTCTTCCACATTTTTAAAATAGAAATTACAACTGTCCCAAAAAAGTAATATGAAAAATTACAACTGCAGCTTGCCAGAATAATGAGAGTTCTCTAGAGCAGTCATTACATATTAATTAAAACATTTCTCCTTCAGGCTACTGGCTGCTTTCCTGGCCACAAGCTGGCTACATTCCAGAGCTGCTAATTCAGATACTAATAACAGCACTTAATTGCTACATATAACTGCATTCATATTCATACACAAAACACTTTGATTGCTATAGAAGAAAAGCTATTCCTACTTTAAGGACTTAAGCCTTCCTTAAGGCACTGGATGTTAAGAATTAGCTCCTCAAAACATGTAATTGCAGAATAACGAATTCAAGCTTCCCTGGAAGATGGAACAGAAGCTATGCTTAAGATGAAAATATCAGATCAAGAGCCTATTCTTACAAGAAAACCCCAAACTATTACAATTAAAATTATTCCAAACTGAAAGTACTTCAACTATAATCTGAGTGTATGTTCTTATACTTTTTAATTATTTCGTTGTTCTAAAGTCTATAGCAATGAAACTACACCATGTAGTTTCCAAAAATACATTCCACAAATATGCTGCTGTGTTACCATGAGTTCTAATGAATCAGCCTTATTTTAGGTGCCTTTTGTCTTCGGCTATAAATATAGTATCTAACATCTGAGCATTCACAAAATCATTCCCATTGTCACAGATTATGTAATACATATTTATCTACCAAATTACAAACCAAGTTGTTAAATGTTTTAGTTCATTCTTTAGACTCAAGCACTAGGAATTATAAGACAATATAAAAGAAAGCGTTAATACCATACCGCACTGGAATGCTTTATCACGCATATATTTAAATAAAGGATACTCATCCATAGCATTCCTTTCTACAACCAAATTTTTCTATGCATTGCAATAAGAATCAGGTTTATCCTCACAACTGTCTTTCAAGTGGTTGGCTTAACACATTAATAACACCACTCCTTAATGAACTTCAAGAATTTTTTTAGTATGTTCCCTTGACATTGTTTTGGTTGAGACATGGAACAAAAAGCTACTACTGTCTGGAAGACAAGTGATATGAAGCAAGTGAAGAGAAGGATATTTAAATTAAGGATTCAAAATCAACTAAATATTTTGTTTCCCCACATTACAAAAATCAGATGTGTCTGTGTAGCTGACACAGCAAACCAAGACAGCAGTGGATAGCTCAGGTGCCAATCTGTAATGCCAACCTGCTTGGCATTACACATACAGACTGTGAAAAGTGAAAACAAACTTTCTACATTAATATAACAAATTCTCATGTGCAAAGACCTATAGCTACACTTTTGCAGGTTTTGAGCACCTGCAGAATAGACTGGCCAATTATCCCCTAAACTAGTACCTCTGCTCACTGTTAAGACATCCTTCCTAAAAATCAGTTCTCCCACCATCTCATTATGTAAACAGTACAGTAGATCAGGTCACACTATACTGTTAGCACTTTTAAGTTCAAACTATAATGATGCTGGATAATAAGAACTTTTTGCATTAACTCATAATGAACAGAAATTACAGAATTGAGACAAACTGCTTCCATGTCAATCTCCTAATTTATAAAATGAAAATATTTCTTCTCATACTGAAAGTGTATGAAATTCTTGCTGTTTTGTGGAAATTATAAATATTTTTAAGAAAATTAATTTAAAATTGTGTAAAATAAACAATACAAAACAGACATGAATGGCAGATGTTTAAAAATGTTTCACTGTCTCACACTAAAAAGGTTTGTGCAGAAGTAACCTATTACAATAAAGTCATATTGCAGAGTTAATATAACTGCTTAAATAATGGCACTTAGCATCGTCTGAAAGCTAAACTTTAATAATAGTTAGGAGGGTTTTCCTTATATTTTAAAAAAAAAAAAGAGAAAAGGGAAGGACAATATTTACAATATGAAAATCTTCATGCTTCCATTAAGTTACCAGTTATGAATAAGCAAGAAGAAGGAAGCCTGTATGTACTCTCCCAGCCTCAAACCAGTAACAGCTGAGGGACTTCATAAGCCAGGTTTTTGGGGGTTTTCCTACTAATCAAATTTAGACATTACTTTTTTCCCCCGCAGTGTTTTTATCAGTATTCTGGCCATTTCTTCTCCATGAACTGCCATTCTCTCCAGAAACACTTAAACATTGTCAGCATCTGCAACATCTTACAGCAAACTTCCTGCATAACTCAACTATGGACTGTGTGAAGGACCTCCACTTCTACTATGGCCATTTACATACAAGGATATCCTCTTCAGCAAAGCAGAAAATTGGCTTCCATAAGATTTGTTAGTAGTGTAGCTTGAGAATTCGAGAGATCCTATTTTGGAGGAAACAGAAGTGGTTGTTCAAAGTTATTTTTGGAGATAATTTGTTCGTCTCCAGCTAGTATTAATAATTCTTTGCCTGCATAATCACATTTACATGGCATTTATTTTTAAGAACAAAAGAATTTCAATACTGCGTAGATCAAAGATTTAGCCCAGTATCCTGTTTCTGACCACCACAAAATACTTAGACGAAGAACATTTGAAAAAGGGCTAGCATCCTACAATACTTTTTCCCTGGCTATGTTCTCCCAACATGCAGCAATAAACAGCTTAGAAACTTCCTAAGCAGGATGTTGCATCTAACCATTCTTCAAGAACATTTAGTTCCATCACTACTACTTTGACTGCAGTGCGTTTTGTTGTAATCAGTTACAGAACATGCTCAGCACCGCATGAAAAATAAACTCCCATTTGTTTTGAACCTGCTCATACTTTAACTCTTCTGCTGTAAGAAATATAAATTAATCATGCCTACTAAACTTCTTCTTGCAACATATGATTTTTATATGCCTTGATCGATATGTTCATACTAGTTACTTCTCCAAAATGAAGCATCTTTTTGACTTAGTCTCTCTTGTACAGAAGATATATATTTCACTCTTTCCCCTTTATATTAAGTCCAATTGTATCTCACTGTTTCTGAGACAGGGTAGTCAGAACTGCATATAGTATTTAATATGGGACAAACAATAACTTTTAGTTGTTAGCCCCACAGTTCAGCTAACAACTTTATTTTTTCCCATTATTTCCTAATTACTCCCCTCTTTTATTTTTACATTGCAACTGCTTCAGAGTAAAGATATTTAGAATACTATCCATGACTTCATTTTCCTGCTAATGGTAGTGATCAATGTAGGGGCTTTTTCCAGCATGTATTTCAATTCTATTTCTCCCCATGGGATACATACACACGCTGAATTTTATCTGCCATGCTAATCACTCCGCAACACACAACTCAACAAGTCTAATAGTCAGCCACCAACATGCTCACATATGAGGAGACACTACAGAGTTTGTTCAGCCTGCAGATGAGAAGACCAGCAGCTCAAAAGGAATCTAATTAGCACCTCCAGGTACCCAGTGGGTAACTACTGCAGAATATAGAGCTGGTCTCTTCTCAGTGGTGCACAGTGACAGAACAAAGAACAACTGAAACTGCAATGAACAATATTCCAATTACATGTTATGAAACAATTTTTCAAACACCAGAATGTGTGGCCCAGAAAGGCTGTGGAATTTCCATCCTTGGATATACTGAAAACCTGACTGGACAAGGCTGTGAACAACCTGATCTAACTCAGAATTTCAATTTATTTATTTATTAAACTTGGCCCCGTTTTGAGTGAGGGGTGTCAGACCAGATAACTAGAGACTCTTCCAATTCTTTTATGAATCTTAGAAAAATATAAAAACTCCTTCAGGTAAGGAAAAAAAAATATATATGTGTGTGTGTGTATATATATATATATAGCCATAAGATTAACCCCCCTTTTTTTCCCCTTAGGGCATGGGAAGGACTTGAGGGTATCCTTAACTTCTAAGCCATTAAATCCTCCAAAGTAGATCTCATGAAACCTATTGTAACCATTATAGTTGTAAGCTTCATTGCTCAGAACAGCTGTATCTCCCTCCTAATGATGCACTTTATTCATCAATACTGGTTTACTCCTGTTGCCTGTGCCCAGAAGCATAGGGTTACCCTTTGCCAAAGGCACTCCAGCTACATTCTCTCTTATCCATTATTTATTTTTCTTTCCCCAGAGAAAAAGAGTAATTTCCAGAAGAGGGAATTGTTCAACAGATGTTAGGTAACCCACAGAGACCATTAGACCCAGCAAGTATCCATGTCCACAGAGAGCCTGCATAGGTCAGCCTCCTGGAAATTGCCAACCCTATTTTTATCCAACCTATCACTACCCAAAAACGATGTCAAATGTGTTGTGCTACATGCCTTGCTTACACACACCTGTGAAAATTGTTTCAGAGCCTGCTCAGAAGCTTGCTCATGAATTCTGAGAAATTTCATTAGTTGTGGGTGTAAAACGGAGAGCAACTGCATTTCCACATAGCTGTTCCCATTACTAAGCAATCCACAGATCACAGAACAGTAGGTCACTAGAAAAGAAAAGCAGATGTTGAAATATATATATTGATGCATTTAGAGTTCCTACTGTCAGAAAAGTGCACTGCTTCTTCTATTCAAGAGATCTGCTGATCTCATTAGACAATGTACGTGTTTAAGGACTAAAAATAAATTTACGACATAGGAAGTATCCTATACTCTAAACTCAGGTTGCATAACTACGGCTTTCAGTTTGCTTGCTTTGAAGTATATAGTTTGCATGTCTGAGTTAAGCTCTCCCTTAAAAAAGTACTATATATAAAAAATTAAAATCCCAATTTAAATGAAAATTCTAAAGTATTTTGGACAAAGATAATTTAGTGCAAGGAAATACAGTCTCTTTTGGACACCAAAGCTATCTTGAATAGGCTTTAAAAATCAGATTTGTCTATAAAGGATCTAATTAGATTTCCACAACATGCTCAAAGAGATCATGGCAAATACACAAAGATTTATGAAACAGGATCTAGTGGAAGTATCCAACAGACATCGTTTTTTCTCCACTGTCTTTTTCTTTTGTCCCTGAAGAATAAGTGTTTTATTCAATAACCTTATTACTGAAGGATACCGGTAGTTATAATGAGTCAGAAAAAAAGAAATATACATGACCCGCTGGATCCTGATAGAGATCTTTGAACAGACACCCTGTTTCCATATAAGCATCAAAGCATAAACCTCTGTTTTCAGCCGACATTAAGTCATTATCAATCTGAATTAGTTTATTCTGAATGAAATTAGTTCATTCTGACTGAGCTCATAGACCTCAAAAATAGCTGAAAACTTTCTTGTGCTTACGCATAGCATCTCTTCAGTATGCATGCCCTGTGACAGTCCAAAATGCTACTTCAGGTCTGTACATGCCCTTTTTAAGCTTAATGAAACAAGAAGGAAAGAAGCATACACTTGCTGATACAATGTAAAATTAGCAACATAAACTCATATAGTAGGAGTAAGAAAAAAAAAAAACAAACGCTGTATCAAGTCAGAACATAAACTGATGTCCTGGATTCGTGGTTCTGAGTTACTGGCTGGGCTTAAACCACAACTGATATCTTCCAATGCTTTATACATGGTAAAATGTTCTCTGACATGGTATGTGACAGATGAAAGACCAAGTGCCAGAAGAGATTCATGTATACCCTTCATACAGTGATACTCCTCAAGCTTGCCATGTACAAATGTTAGACTAGCCTAGTTTTGCTCTTTGCCTTCATAAGTAATAACAATGCAAGATGAGAATTTCTACTGAGATCAAGTCCTTATAAGCCTAAGCAGCAGAAAAACAGAGAAGTCGGAAAAAAGGGTATTCATGCACTGATAAAACATCCTGTATCACTGCAACTAGCTGATTACTTAACCACCATCTAATTTACACTCACTATAACAACACAAGCTTAGGCAGAGTTTCAGGGGCTTTTTTGCTTATTAGTTCCCCCTTTAACAAACCAACACAATGGATAGTAATGGTAAACCCAAAGCAAGTATTGGGGAAAACTGATCATGACACTTTCTTCAAACTGTAAGGCACAAAAGAGGAACCTGAAAGAGTTAAAGAAAGAGATATTCTTACAGGCAAACAACTTTTACTACTACAAACTGCAGATATTTTATGTAGTTTAAAAAGTTAGAGGAAAATAACACATGTTCAAGTTAGTGAAAACTAAAACAAAAGCTCAAAAGTAAAAAATGCCGTGTTAGGCAAAATATTGCTGGTAGAGATTATAAGTATTAAGCCTTCAGGAACCTTTAAAGGAAAGCTGAAGTCAATCATTAACTGAAAAACACATGCATTTGGATTTCATGGCAAACTGAGCTTGACCTTTGACACTTAATAAAGTCTGAAAACGCTGTGGTAGGAAGAATAAACAAGGAACAAATCGATAAGAAATGGCTGTAACTACTTGTTTTTGCTTTTAGAAGTCATACAAGAATGTTTTCTGCTGTCTAAGACAGTTTTCAAAGCACAATGTAATCATATTTTTAACTAATGGCCTAAAAAAAATGAATTCCAGAGCTGATTTCCAGACACATTTTTATCTTCCCTTCCCTCCCCCTCCTCCCAAATTAACAGTGGTTTCCTTTTTTTTTTTTTTTTTTTTTTTAAATACCAAACAGCTGAACACCAAGAATCACACTCTGTTTTGGTTTAGGATCAATAACATTCTGCGTAAGAAAGTATAAGCTATTAATGTCAAAGATGACAGGCTGATTTTCCAGAAAGGTTTAATCCCAACTGCTCTCACAACCAAATTACACACATATTCCACACATACCTGCAACCAAGCATGTCATGCAATGCTCTCATGTTTTAGAGCTATAGCATAGATTAGACCTCAAGACCCAAATTCCTAGCTTCTTAATAGAGCTACTAGCCTTATTCCTTTCCCCTACCTCACTTGTATTAGGGCAAGACCTACAAATCAAGGTTGCTTTTGAAATGGCAAAGGCATACATTTCACTTCTACACCATCAGAAGTTCTTGTGAGACCATGCTAAAGATAAAACCAGAGAAGATAAAGAAATTTTAGTTCACAAGTAAGTTTGGTACACTATTTGAAGTTCAGGAGCACAGTTTGCCACAAGCAGCTCACAAAATAACTCTAACTTTTCACATGCAAAGATCTTCTGAATCCATCAGAATTGGCCAAAAGAACCCATAACACCTCAGTAAATTCGTGAGCATCCTCAGGACAGATTGTAATAGGATGTATTCTTCAATTACATCAACATGTATCCACCTTATATTCTGTAGGTTCCTACAGAATAATCAAGCTGAATTTAGGTTTTAAATCCACATCTTCAAGATTCAAACTGTTATCAAAAAGATCTCGTAATGTTACAAACCACCAACACCCCCCCATCCACTCCAAAACTGTTATTAACAGCATCACATTTAGAGCTTTATAGACAAACAAGTCTCATTTTCAGCAAGGTAAAGTGAGGTGACAAATTAAGTTCAGCATGTCCACCTTTCATGAAGAATGCTTACTTTTGTTTTTTCAGTGTTTACATATAAATTTATCAGCCTCATCACAAATACACTGCCAAACAGAAATAGTCCAAACTGGACTATTTTTAAGTGACACTAAGAATTAAATGTTATTTTCACAGGCTGATTTATATGCATCATGTTTTCTTTAACCCATATCTCCCATTCTCTTCCCTACAAATATTAAGAACTTCATAAAATAACAGGGGTACCATAAGTTTTTGCACAGCGAATGGATTACAGCATTGTCCCTTTCAGAAGATCAACAGGAAGTCATTTGCTTGGTAAGAGCAAATACAAGAAAAAGCATATATGACAGGGTCACTCTCAGTCTGTGCCCTTTATATCAGTTACACACACACGTGACTAGGCTTGTGCACTCTGTAACCCTTGTAACCAAGTGAACCAGCCACTGTAACTCTTGACCTTGTTCTTCTAGCTCATCTCCATCCAAAATTTTCAAGTCTGCCAATATTACTCATTGGGACAGTAAACTATTTCTCATTTATTTAGTGCCCAGCTACGCAGGCAGTTATCCATCCATTTTCCAGCAATCCAAATACCCAGGTTGCCATACATCTAGGAAACCTGAGCAAACTGCTACTTTGCACACACAAAGTAATTTTATCTTAGATATACAGCTGGTAAACCCTTGGGAATGTGACTTGCTGCATACATAGTATTTCACATACGCAACTGGGATAAATCAGTCTGACAGATACAGGACACATGAACTACAGCTTGTTAAAGTACTTCTTAGCATATTTGGAGTTCACGTCTGTCCCATCTAGTCTAATATCCAGCTTGCAGAAAAGATGAAAAGCAAGAGGTATATTTATTCATAATATCATCAGAATTTTAACTACAGTCTCTAGACACTGCAAATACTTATTACTATTAACAGTTACAATTTGGATTGTATTTGCAGTTAATAAAGTACAAAAAAGTTTTATACAAGAAGCTTCCTGTTAAGCTGTTACATCACAGGCTCTCTCTCCCAACCATTAAAATGTTGTTTGTTTGCTTGTTTGTTTTTCCTTAGGAAATGCTAAAGAGTCAAACATGAAAGCAAACACTTCCTCAAAGCTATTTTAAAGGTGCACCATATTCATTGTAAGTTCATATTCTACAGCTGGGAATTTAAATTTGAGGTGAGTTGACCCTGGCTGGACACCAGGTGCCTACCAAAGCCACTCTGTCACTCCCCTCCTCAGCTGGACAAGGGAACAGGCTCCTGGGTCAGGATAAGGACAGGAAGATCATTCACCAATCAGTCACAGGCAAAATAGGACTTGAGGAAATGAGTTTAATTTGTTACTAGAGTAGAATAATGAGAAAAAAAGAGAAAATCTCAACACACCTTTCCCTCACCCCTCCCTTCTTCCTGGGTTCAATTTCACTCCCAAATTCTCTACCTCCTTCTCTACAGTGGTGCAGGGTGACAGGGAATGGAGATTAGGATCAATTCATCACACACTGTCTCTGCTGCTTCTTCCCCCTCACAATGAGAACTCCTCACACTCTTCCTCTGCTCCACCTCAGGTCCCTCTCACAGGAGGGAGTCCTCTGTGGACTCCTCCAACGTGGGTCCTTCCCACAGGCTGCAGCTCTTCACAAACTGCTCCAGCATGAGTCCCTTCCACAGGCTGCAATCCTTCAGGAACAGACTGCTCCAGTGTGGGTCCCCCACAGGGCCACCAGTCCTGCCAGCAAACCTGCTTCAGCATGGGTTCCTCTCCCCACAGGGCCACAGGTTTATACAGGTTACCGAGTATATCCAAAAAAAACCAATTTAAGCTCAGTTTTTCATAGCCATTTTCATACAACTTCCATATTTCATGCACAGCACCACATAATTCCTCAGCAAAACATAGCAATTTGATTTTAAAATACAAATAAATGAGCAAGTAAATGAGCTACTTGAGCATTGTTTTGTAATTTTAGAACTATAATATTTCAAGTTAAAATTCTATTTACTTCAGATAGGGCACAAATTTTATTCTGCAACATCTGTCACATATGCAGGTACTCTCCAGCGTTACAAGTGGTCTCCTTTGTGATACTGTATTACTTTGTAAAAAATACTTTGTTACTTTTAAAACACCCAATCAGTTCTCAAAATACTGAGCCTACTTCTAAAGAAAATATTTTAGGGCTTGGGTTGTTTTGGGGGGTTTGGGTTTTTCCCCCCCCCCAAGTTTTAGATAGCTAAAACTTAATTCAAAAAAAAAAAAAAAAAGAATAGTAAAGCATATATATCATATACAGAAAAAGCATATATACAATGCTAACTAGAATAAATTTGTGGTTTAAACCAAGAAACACATCTTTCTATTCCAACAATATTCTTATTACATTATTTATTCTTTTAGTTTGGATCCACCTATTAGTGATCCTCTACCAAAACTACAATACCTGCTTCCAAAACCACCAAAGTTCAGTTAGCAGATAAAACTTTCTGAAGCTTCTCTTAAAGAAAGAATCATTTTGTTTGGTAAAGATCCTACTATCTTAAAAAATAAACCCAGTGGTTTTACTGAATATTTTGCTGTATTCTGAAAAATATCAGAAGTCCAAAGCTCTTATTTCTAAAATAAGCAGGTACAACAGCACAAAATTCTGAGCCAATCACACTGCTGGGTCATTTCCTCCCCCAGTTTTCACCAATGCCTTTAGCTTTTCAAGCTTCTGGGTGGCTGTATTAAAAGATTCTTTGTACCCACCATGAGCAAACAGACACAGGCACACACTGTCTAGTATAAACTTTTTCTCTCACGTCCTGGATTAAAATATTGTCTATTAGTTCTTTAAATTATGAAAGCCTCTTTTCTTCCTTCTAAGAAAAACCATAAAATTTAGTCAAGAAAACTGCTGGAATTGGCCATCTCCTCCAAATATCTGGTGAGGGTTGGAAGACTCTAGAGATTTTCGATGCATTACTCCTTAATCATCCACCAGAGAATCTTTATCTCTGTATCTGTTGAAAAGAAGCCTAAATCCACCATTCTGCCTGGCAACTGCAACAGATTTGCTTAAGCTTCGCAAATCAAACACTTTATTGCAGTGACTTAGCCATTTTTGTTGTGTCAGTGGCAAGAACTGGTATATATTCAGTACAGAGATTATTTTTTTCCCAGTTATATTGCATAATAGCATTACAAGTGGTCTCCTTTATGGTACTGTATTACTTTGCAAAAATTATTTTGTTCACTTAAGACATCCAATAAGTTCTCAAAATACTGAATATACTTCTGAAGAAAGTATTTAAGGGTTTTTTTAAGTTTTATATAGGTAAAAGCTAATAACAGTAATTGCTACTAGATAACGTGAATAATTAATAATGTGCATACAGTACATATCCACACTTCACAGGGAACTTCACAGCTATATTACATACGCAGGGATTACTAATCTTCTAGAACACAAAAGAAAGGAAAGTTTCTAGCTCCTATGATCTAAAAGGCTTAGACACAGTGCTATTTCCACTGACAAATATATTAATTTGAGAGAAGAAAATGCAGGAAAAGCAGCAGAACAAGGAAAACTGCAGATACATGTATTACATGCAAGATCCTGAACAAAATCTTTTGAGTTCTGTTTCTCATAGAGCATAACTCTGTTCAGCTTGGTAGAAGGCCTGATGCAGGCATCGCTACTGATGGTAACAGGTGTCAGACTCTGTTTTACATGAAGCTCCATCTGTGCAGTGTTGGGTTATGCAGTAAAAGATCATCTGCACACCCACAAAGGAGCACAGAGAGGCAATGGCAGAAGGGCGTCCCAGTAACATCCTGCCCTGGCTCCTACCAGGCCCACAGCAGGAGCCATCACCCCTGACAGCACCAGCCTATCTGTGTGCTCAGGGGAGCACAGGGGGAAAGGCAGATGGGAACCCAAGCTGCAGGCTCAGAAGGGACACCCTGTCCAGTGCCTTACTGGGCTCTCCAAGGACAGCCTCAGCCCCTGTGTCCAGGTGTGATGCCCATCAGGATGAGTCAATGCCAGGGCACTTCCAGGATGGAAGGGGACTAGTGCCTTGGGGCATGTTGGGAAAAACCATTTCAGGGTCACACAGAGTTTATTATGGGATGTTTAGGAAATGGGAATTTAGGCAATCTGGGGAGGAACAAGTGTGGGAAAATCAGAAGGACAGAAGGATAAATAGGACTGGTCCGCGTAACCAGTTTTCTTCTCTGGCCATGCCCTGTATGGAATCAGCACAGCCTGTCCTGCCTGCTTCCCAAATCCCTTCTTAACCTTTTCCTGAGCAATGGGCTCTCCAGCTGTGTGTGTATCTGAGCCTGAGCCCAGCACATGGAGGGATCCACATTGCAAACACATATACATACATTATAGATACATTACACACATGCATATTCTGACTAGCAGACCTCCATTCTGTTCAGCTAGAAAGAGAAGTATGATGAGGTTTCTAGTGCTGTGTTCATGTGAGCATTGTTATTTGGGTACCTGACAGTTCATCAGTGTAGCCAGCCCTACACACATGTGGTGCATGTGGACTCTATGACTGTGCCTACTGTAAATGCATACTTTCAGGCTAGACCAGGGACACAAAGCTGCAGCAGCCTCACTTCTCTTAGGTTTTGGGGTCTGGCCCGATATTTTCCCAAACACTTAGAACTGGAAGGAAAAAAAAAAAAAAAAGAAGGAAGAGAAGACATCTATAGTCCTATTTAAAATATACTAGTCCTTCCCTCTTGGTCCAAGCTTGTATTTTCAGGAAGCTGCACTTGTCATAAAAGAACAATTATTTCTTTATTCCACCACATCTTATGAAACAGACTGAAAAACCAATGACACAGTAAAGCTTAGCAGAGCTGCCAAGACCATTTCAATTTTGAAAGTTCAGTTTTAATTCCACCATATTAAAAGGAGTTTCTGTGTATAATATCCCTTCAGAAACAAGCCTATCCTCCTGAAAAGCTACTGATGTGGCATCAGAAGTGCTACATGGTACTGGGGGAAGAAGAGGGCATCTCAGTTGCACTGAAATAATCCCTTCTTTCAGAGGTCTCCCTGTCAGTTAAATTCACAAGTAGCTTTTATATTGGTGAAAAAAAAAGTACTTACTGGTATAACTCTCTCAAAGAAAATCTCTGGAAAGCTCTGCACTTCCTACCAAAGACTCTCACAGTGTAGGAAGAGTTGCTAGGACAGAACACTCTCCTTGCAGGAACTGGAATACAGCTTGGGAGTTTGGGAACTCGGCAGCTATTATGAACTATACCAGCCAAGGAATCCAAGAAATAAAGAGCAAAATATCCAAAGGGTATCAAAGTCTAA
This sequence comes from Coracopsis vasa, assembly GCA_026283785.1. Taxonomy (NCBI): domain Eukaryota; kingdom Metazoa; phylum Chordata; class Aves; order Psittaciformes; family Psittacidae; genus Coracopsis; species Coracopsis vasa. Next base: position 32,997 of record JANHGB010010338.1, read on the forward strand.
ACATTTTTAAGAATAAACAGCAGAACTCAACACACTGGAACCATCAGAAATAGGAAAACTGGTGTACATTACTTCACCTTCACAGCATAACATGGTGTGAACCAGCACTAGGTAAAAAATACTGGAAAGATTCTCTCAAAAAAAGATAGAAATACAGTTTGGAAGAACTTTAAAGTAAGACTGCAAATAGATTGCACAAGCAATTAACTATTGGGAATGTGGACAGCAGAAGATACCTGTTTTTCAATTATTCTGAAATTATCAAAAATTAAAGCATGCTATGAGTGTTACCTTAGCTGAAGTGCTTCAAAGAAAAGCTGTTAACAGTCAGCATCCCCTAGCCAGACTAAAGAAAAAAAAAAAAAGAATCAACAAGGCCCACTTGCCCACTTTTACCACAGTTCACCCTGTAGACTGCAGTGCAGAAAGCGCTTTTGTTTGTGCTTTGTTCAATAAAAAGCATTGGGTGCCAAAGGAGTTAGAAAGCAGCAGTAATGTGAGGAGCCCTTGGCAGTTCAAATTCGGTAACAAATACCCAGCAGTCCTCCAGGAATCCATCTCCAGAAGGTGGCTGCTCTTCAGAGAGTTTGAGACAAATAAGGTTCACTGTGCAAGGAATTCATGCTCAGCCCATGACAGGAAATGGATCACGACACAGAAATTGCAATTATCGAGCATGTTAATGTGGTTTGAAAATGGGTAAGTCTGCATGAACGAACAAGACAGGAGCCTGCAATTCTAAGGAAAAGAAAAGGATTAAGCTGATACACCCCAAGAGCTAAAGCTAGTGGGACAGCAGAGTCCTGTGTTTCCCCTGGCACCAGCAAGGTAGAAAAGAAAGAAAAGGGGGAGACTAGAGAGACTTCTTGAATGACAGGATAGGAATAAAAACACTCTAGCAATTGAACTGGAGCCCCATATAAGCTGAAGTGAGTCATTTTAATTAACTCAGACACTAAGTCTGATACGTGTATTTTGGTAGTTTGAAGGGTAGTAACAGATAAACAGCTGCTAGCATGAAACAGAGACAGATGTTCTCTCCCTTCTTCTACAAATGTAGAGACATTTTGTAATTAAGAGTGATATGATTGGACAATGAATGGGAATACCTGGCTGTGGAAACCCCAGAAAGAACGGCAGAAGAAAGCCCTTAAAGAACAGCATGTGTTGATGACACCTGTAGCTTTGCTACAACGTTGTTTATCATGTAAATGAGGGTGATGAATGGGACAGGTAATGGGAAAAATGATACTATAGCAACAACGGAAATAGTCCATAACAGCCATTGATGTGTTATCCAGGCATTAAGAAATCACACATGCTAGCCTCAGTATAGACCATTTTATGTCTGACTCAGCATTTCCCAATACTTGACTGAGGGGAAGATTTGGTTGCAGCAGAAATTCCTGCTTTCCTCAGGAGCATAAACCACTAGTTTATTGGGGAGGACGCACCAAAAAAAACCTCACAAAAAACACACCACAACACCACCAACCAAAAACCAAACCAACAAACCTGATACAGCACTTTAAATGCCAAAGCACTCCAAATTTAATATTCTTTTAAAGTTCCAATTTAGTTAATTCTCTTTGGGTATTTCTGGCTTATGAACCTCACAATTCAAAGACCAATTCAGACAATTCCATACACCGATACAATGATGTTACATTTTAATACATTCTTTGACAATAACTTAAATGTGCTGCTTTCCATTTAAACTAGACAATGCAACATCAAGTCACTTGCATCCTTCAGTCATTTCTTAGTATTACCCACTCAATCCAATGAAACTGTCAAAAAGTAAGACTTATTAAGAGAACAAGTGAAAACAAAAACAAAGTAAAGCTTGTTAAAAAACAAAGGAAAACTAATTAGGACAGGAATTTGATCTAATAAATTATTCTGCATGAATAATGATCAGCTTGTCAAAACTCAGTGTCTGTTCATGAAGCTCACAGCTGGAAACAGCAGGGATATTTCAGGTCAAGAATGAGGTTCTTTGGCAAAAACTTCACAAAGAAGTTTGCATAGATCCTGCCAACACCATGCTTAGCTTGAGGCAATGGCTTTTACTTTCAGGAGCTCTTAAGTGTCTCAATTAAAAGAGAAAAGAAATCCTTACTAACATACCCAGTAATGAAAACAAAGGATTCTAGTAGTTCTACAATCAGTTTATTCTCAAGAATATTAGACTTCATATGAGAAATTACAGAAACCTGAACATAAAAAGGCTCAAACCAGCAATGTTATTTTTAAGTATTTATCTTCCTTTGTCACTTCCTTAGGGACTGTGCCTTAGAAAACAGAGGACAAATTCACTAAAGTTTCTCACACTCAAGATGGCTTCTGCTAAACAAGGTCATTCCTGCTCTTAAAAAGCCTGCAAGGAAGAAGATACGAGAGCATCCTTGCCTCTTGTCCCTCACCCTCAGTCAAAGAGTATCTTCACATAATCCTGACAAGGCGAACAGATGATGCCATATACTTCAATAGTGGTAACCATAAATAATCGTTTAAATATCCTTTAGACGCAGACCAGTGGGAGCTTCATGAAGAACACTTAGCCTTTTCATAGCTTTCATACAGCCAGATACAACAAAAGTATTATTAAAAACTCCAAAAGATGGGCACAGGAAAAAACTTTATCCTGTTTCAGGGAAAAAAACAAAACAAAACCAGCATTTTCGCATGGCAGACACACAACTAGGAATTGTTTTAAAAATTAATCCTCTAGAAGAACAAAGGCACTTCAGTGAAGGATTTGAGAAATTGTAAAGTATGTTTTCTGCACTTTGTTAAATGCTAGAATAAAACTTTTAAAAGCTAGTTATCGTATTCTTTTACAAAGTTTATTTTCTTTCCATTTAAGGAAAATTCTCCATCTGAATTTTATTCTAGAAAACACTAAAACAAAATTAAAGTATTTCTTCACCATAATGAGGAAGCCACCTCCCCTGATACATGTCCTCTTCAAAGTGGCTGAGCTTTTGCACATCTAAAAGCAGCTTTAGATACTTATCATTCATCAAACAATGAGTTTAAACTATTTTGAATAAAGAGATTTAAAAAAAAAAAAACAACAAACAGTGTTTAGAAATAATCACTTAGTGAGAATTATCTGGATATGCTGAAGTAACATGCCTTTCAAAATAAGTCTACCTAATGGTTAATTGCTTAGAACTTCTTAAAGCTTTTAACAAAAGGTTCATCCATCACAAAAGATTCTTAGAGAAACACAAGTTTCCATTGGATGAGAGGAAAAGCCCTCGGAGGTATGACTAAACTGGCTAAAAGAAACAAGAGGAGGTCGAATTAACATTCAGAGAGTAGTTACCTGTAACATTCAGAAAGAATCCATGTTAAGCCCCTTGTTTGGTAGTATTAACAAATTGCCTGGAAAAAGAAGAAAGGCTGAAGGGACAAAACTCCTTATCTTAAAGCTGAACTCCAGTGACTGCAACCAAGAGGTGTTTTTTTGTCTTTCCTAATCAAGAGGTTGGTTCTGGGGAGGGCTTTTTTGTGGTTTGTTTTTAGAGAGAATATATATGGATGAGAGGGTGACTTTTTTATTACTATTATTATTTGTTTGTCATAAAGCAACAATGGAATGGGACTCCTAAAGCAATCAGACAGCACATTTAGGACACAAGAAAATGTGAACTATGTTAGGAAAACCAATTCAACTGTGCATCCTCTACAGTTGAGTGTTCTGAAGACCACAGGTATTAAATGACTTTGAAAAAAGGCAATTGATACAGTGTGGGCTTCTCTATCTCTCCAAGTCATAAAACTATTGGCTGGCCAAAGGGAAGAAGGTCTATAGGAGAAAAGACTACTTTTTTAGCTTCATAAGCATCAGTTACTAGTATTGGATACAGAACACTGGCTTCAATAAATCTGAAGTGGCGTATTCTATTTACTCATGCATGATCCAGTCATGAATATGTAGAGTTACAGTCTCTTTTATTAAGCATTAAAGTCATACAACTTTTACAAGACACTTCTAAAAGTCATACACCTTTTACAAGAAATAATACGGATGAAAAGAAAGACTTCACATGCACCAAATCTTGATAATACCACATTTGAAAGAGTGACTGATATGCTGAAGGACTTCAAAATCCTGAGAAACAGGCCAACAAGAACCAGAGAAATTAAAAGGCAGATGTAAAGTCTTGCACCTGGTATGAAAACCAACAGGAGCCAGTACAGGCTGCAGGTCAACTGCTCAGATAGATTTGCAGAAAGCAACATGAGGGACCTCATGGACACATGTTGAAGCTGAGTCAGCAATGTACTATTCAGCAACAAAAATTGACTGCGCTCCAGACAGCATTAGCAACAGCATTGCCAGCAGGATGAGGGACATGGGCATTCCGCTTCCATAAGGCGTACCAGGTTTTCTGCTCCCCAGAACGAGAAACAGACACTGACATACTGGAGTGAGTGCAGGAGAAGGCCACCAAGATAATTAAGGGCTGAGGCACCCAATACAGGGGAAAAGGATTGGGGAAAATTGGATTTTTTCAGCCTGAAGAAAAGGCTTGGGAGGCAGGAGCAATGTAGATCTTATTGCTGTCTATGCTTACCTAAAAGACAGAGAAGACAACCACACTCAGAGGTGCACAGCTACAGCACAAGAGGCAGATGTGATGTGGTATTTTTCACTATGAGGGTGATCAAACAATGGAACGTGTTATCCAGAGCAACAGTTGTCTATCTGAACTCGGCTGGACAAGGCCTCAAGGAATCTCATCTGACATAACTTGCTCAGACCAGGGGGTCGAACAAGATGGTCTCCAGAGATCCTATCCAGCCTTAATTACTCTATGATTCTGCGAATATAGACACCACAGCTAGAAGTTTCACAATTTCCTCTAGAATACTGCCAGGGCACTTGAAAGAAAAGGTCATAGATCTTTTGTGCAATTAGTAGGAGGGCCCATGCAAGCACAGCATTATAAATTGAGGTTTTGGAATGTTTTTATGCAATTAGATTCTCTTCTCCATAGCTACCAATTACAAATAAGAAGATACAACTGAAACAACAATAATCATATTATTTTATAAATGAAACTATTTTTCATTTACAGGTTTGCTCAAGTGGCTCAAGCTGATAACTAATACATCAATATTAATCATCAAATTTCTGCCAGAAAATTAAGAGTTGATTTACATATTTCTGTCAGCAGCTCCCATTTCTCTTTGAAAGAGTTAAACCACTAAAAATACTACTTTAAAAAGGCAAAAGTTGAATTCAATTATCCAAAGAGCTTTGTGATCAGGTTTAACACCAAGATTGTTTATTTTCTCAACCATAGTCATACCACTAAGCACTGACACAATTTAACCATTCATTAGTCACAAGACAAATCCTACAAAAAAAAAAAAAAAAAAAAAAGGGGCAAAAAAAAAAAAAGGGGGCAGTAAATTACATGATCAGGGATATATGCAACCATAAAGTCCTGGTGGGATCAAATTTTGACTCAAGCATTTTAACAGCTAAGGCTGAGAGCATGTGAATGGAAGTTCTAAGAAATCCAATTTCCGTCTTGCACAATAATCCAAAGCAGTTGTTATTAATAAATCAATGCTAATTCCATTAATAGCTACATAGAAGTAGTTCTTGACTTTAAATTTAATAGAATTCCTTATCCCTAAAGTTATGCAGACAAAAAAAAAAATCTAGGACATGATAATAGCCTTAATAAACATGTTAATAAACATCCATCAGATACACTATAATAAAGCCAGAAAAGCATGGTAAAGATGAATGAAAATAAACTGTTCAAAGAGTATGTGGAAAAATAAAACCTTAGCTTACTAGCTAGAAAAAGAACTTGGAAAAGGAAGCCCAGCATCAGCAAGAATAGCCGTCATTTATATTGCGTGTCATGTTTGCAGTTTAATTTGGAAACCTCTCTGCAGTCTAACAGTTTAACTAGCTGGTTTATAGCAAAGTTTGCTATTTCAGGATCTACATCTACACTTATACTATGGCACTGAACAAATGTTCTAGTCTACCAGACAAGCATTTTGCTTTATTAAACTAAAACATGCCATACGTATATAGAGATTCTTTGGCATAAACTAACTTATTTGTAAAATTCAGATGTTAAGCCATCTGAGTTTAGAGCCACCTTCCAAGTGTTAAAGACAGGTATAAATCAATTCTAATACCAAGTTAGCAATAAAAAGACATTAGGAAATACCAAATCGTACAAGTCTCTATTAGCAGTAGTACAGGAAAGCAAAACACTGAAATACAAACTCAAGGAAAACACAGGGGAAAATTAACACTGTTCCATTTGCCCTGCTTCTGATAAGCTGTGCACAGTGCAACACCCCTAACTACTGAAAATCGCCAAGAATAAGCCATTTTCTGTTTTGCACATGAGTTGCATGTGCATGGTACATGAGACCCATAAATTTGAAATCACATACCTTTGCATTTTATATCAGCCTGTACATAGGTTTTTATTACTATAATCAGTATTAGTATCAAAATTCAGATCTGCAATGACAAACACATACAATATTGACCTCTTTCCCTTTATGAGTATATTTCCACTATGTACAGGCCTTATAAAAACCAACCCATTGGAGCTGCCATGGCAGAAACAAGTCTGAAATATCAGGCTGCCTGATTCTGCTTTTATACTTTCCTAAAAATGCGTACATGTGTGCATTCAGAAACATCAGTGCAAAAGGAAATGCTGGGGTTTGTTTGTGCGTTAAGAATAAACATTATATATTTGCAGGAAGTATGTCTGACACTACATATCTTTTACACTTCTACCGTTATCTGTTATATGAAGGTTGACTGTCGAGTGCATGGAAACCTCCATGCCCACTCTCCTCCTGCTGCCCCTGCTCACTGCAAGCATTCTCCATAGCCTTTGGGAGTTATGCAGAGTCATTAGCACCCTCTCCTCCCCGGGGTGAGGGGAGTGCTATAACCTGTCTCTGGAAAGGAAAGCATGCATACACAGACTCTCTTCTTTTGTAGTGTGGTAAGAACAGCTGTAAAACCCATCTACTCAACTGAGGGTCTGACCATGGCCAAGTCTAAAGAAAAGTGGCTTCAAAAGCATAGCTATATCTACCCCTAATACCAACGGTGTAACTAAAATGTATTTAAATTTGTGGATGATATCACTTTAGCCCTTAGGGGTATAGAAGAATTTGATTTCTTCATGCACAAATTCAACACGGTGAAGTCTGAAAGGCTCAGTATTTTTTTCCTTCTTATTAAAATGCCACTTGAAACAAATTTACAGTAGTATTAACATGAAATTCTGTGAAAACTCTAAATTTAAGTCACGCATGACTAACTGAGATCACTATGTCCTTTATATGGCAAGTCTGCTATATCCTAATATTTTGGCAGCAGTTAAAATAAATGGAAGTAGATTAAATAAAGCCTACTTCTTTAAATTGAGGAAATTTCAAGCAGAGATTCCACAATGAAAAGACTGTCTACAGGAAAGAAGTCCAGTCCTCATTGACAGGCAGAAACATACTACATGGAACAATTACTTCCAATCAGAGTATTTGAGTTAACCAGGGTATTGTTATCCCTTTGCCAGGATCCCTGTGAAATTTTTATCAAAGATGTAACGTAATAAACATTGTAACATACACTGTAAGAGAATCAGAGGAAATATATACTGTTATTTGTAAAGACCAGCTGCAGAACAGGAATTTGACAGAGGCAAATACAGATTTTCATAGCCTAAAAAAATGCATAAACTGGCCATAGCAACAATCTATAGAGACAAAGTACTCATCAGGTCAGAAAGATCCAGGAACCACTCATATTACTCCTTAGTTATCCTCCAAACACACGATATTGAAATTACCTGGCATTGTATTCTGATACAGTAAGTTTATATAGATTTAAGGCTTGCTTATCTGATTATTTTGGGGCCCTGAATGTTTCCAAATGTATGTGTAGGGGAGGAAGACTGCTCTTAGACAAAGTAAAAGATTCCAGTGAGGTCAAAAGCATAAGGGTGGCCTAGAGCTAAGGAGTAGGAGCTATGAATAATGACTCCTAACATCCTCTTCTTTCAGGTTGGTCTCCAAAGGCAAAGGAGTGATGGCCACCAGTGACAAGAAGTATGACTTTCAAATACCAATACCATAAAGACATAAATCACAAATCCACCCAGTTATCAAGAACAAAAAGAATTTTGAAAGCTAACCTGCCTAATTTAATGTCAAATAAAGAAGAATCGGGGAAAGCTACAATGCATGATGTAATGCCACAGGGTAGACTGTCTACAGCTAAAAAACACATGCTTTCCTTTATGTCTGAATTAGAAGACCAACCCAAGACGAGTTACTTCAAGCCCAAAATGGTTTGGTCATTCAAAACAGCAATACATACTGTATCTTATTCCACATACATCCTAACTCTTGTACTACCAGAAACATTGACACGAATTTAAATCTTCAGCTTAAACTTCAGTTGGTAAGTTATACTAAAACTCATAAGGGGAGAGATATCTATCTCCACATACTATATACACTGCAAGGTTCAACTGCAATAGTTATGAATAAAAACTGAAAGTTCAGCTTCTGTTCATTTATGGTTAACCTTTTGAAACAGTTCACTACTTCTGACAGTTCCATAAACTTACAAAACTAATTTCTTTAAGAACTAAGATCTCCTGCTCAGCAAGCAATTATCCGAAGATTAGTGTCTGGTAATTCATTTATTCCCTTCAATGAGCAGAAATAATGGGAATTGGGTTTCTGTGACTTTAAGCAGCTCATGCTCAGTTACTACCAGATGCTCAAAGTCATCACAATGAATCAGAGCAGGAAAATACATTAATTGGATTAAGTGTTACTTTTATATTTCTTTCTTCCTGGTTGAAAATAGAGAACACGTTACCTCATTTAATATGAGGAATGTAAAAGTAAATGTAGTAAAAATAATAGGAAAGCTAATAAAATAACGGAAGAGTAATTCTGCTCTCCTGCATTTCTTCTCTGGTTTGAGAGCCTGGAAAAGCAAACAGTTGCAAGGAACTCAGCCACAAGAAACTGTAGAAACCAGTGCTTTGTATTGGCAATTTGCATCATTAAAGTATTGAGAGCCAATATGTACAGTAAGTCAGGGACCTTACATCTTGCTGCTGAAGATCAACAACATAAAATCTTGAGACAAATTGTCCAGGTAACATTTTTACTTAAGGGAAAGAGGGAAGAATTTCAGAGAGAATAACCTAAAATACTCTTCAAGCCACTAGCAGAGCACTGACCTTTCCAGATGCTGCTATATACAGACAATAACAGCTAAGAAGGAAATGCCCCTTAGTTTGCATGCAGAACTTTGGGAGTGCCACTGGTTGCCTGCACCTGTTTAAGCCAAAACCAAGCAGCACACTGTTCCAACAATCTATTTTCATAGCAACTGGTCTATTTTCAGAGAAGCTGAAGGCATTATAGAACAGAAAAAGTAGAATGCTCAAGTTAAATAAATGATAAAAACAAAATAGCAACTTTTTAATTATATTCAGCATAAGTGACTACCAATGTGATCATCACAATCAGGACTTTTTACATTAAGAGATCAGCATACCTAATGTCTAAGCCTTCAGATTCAGTTTTCAATTGTTGTTTTAACCTCTAATACCAACACACCCCAAAAATACCTACAAACTCTATGTTACAGCTGAATACTTTCAAGTTTTGTTTGCTACAATGTTTTCTTAAGTGTTTTCCTTAGACTAAGAAATTACTAGAGTGCTTCCACTTCTATTTGCTTATATCCAGCAAAACCCTAGTCAGCCAATTTATTTACTAGACAGTTTCCTCCTAAAAACCCTCCAAACTTCATTTACAAGCATTTGGTCATCTTCATGAGATAAAATTAACACATGACCAAAAGTCTCAAATAGCAGATTAGCCCAGCCAACGCTTTAAAATTTAAAAAAACCAGTTGACTGGCAGGTACCAACTGGCATCTCCCAGATAATCTGCCAAAACATTATGCCCTGCCATGACAGCTTCCAGAGGAGCAACACACTGCTTCAGAGAGGAAGCAATTTTCAGTTTCCAGCTCCTACCAAATGTGGGGCTCAGCATGAATTCCCTCTCCCAGAAACAAGACATAACTGACTTGGCACTGTCTGGCCTCTATGTACGCCAGGGGTTTTGTAATCCTGACAAGATTAAAACTGGAAACAGAAAGGTTACAGAGGCAAAAACAAAAAAGGCACTGAACAGCCATATATTGCTGAGAACACATTTTAGAAGTCTACCAATGTTGGCTTCTAAACTCCTTCAACTTTCTTGATATATTCACAGTGGTTTTTTCCCTTCTGTGTAGCTTAACTTTGCACATCAAACAACCACTGGGCACAATCATGCCTGGAAAAGATGTCTACAACTGCCTCATATTTGAAAATGGCTGAAAATAATGCAGTACCCACAATTATAGTCTACCTGTTGGTAGCTATATAAACAAATGTAAGCATTCCAACTAAAAGATTACTTTTACTTCTGAGGAACAGAATAATACAAAAGCATTGGCTACAAACTCTGCATCAGCCTGCTCTCCATATGCACATGAACTAAAATCTAGAGCAATTAGGGGTTGGAGCTCATATATCACATGGAAGACAGTTCAGCAAATACAGCTAAAGCAGTAACTACATAAAACATCAGAGCATCAAAAAGTTCTATGGGGCATTGTTTTCTGTACCAATCTTATCAGGCTCTGGTAGACCTTCAAAGGGGAAGATAACTTTGACAATAAAACCCTTAAAGACACAACTAACTGTATTTGTAAATGTTATCTCTAACTTGCAGGCACTGGTGTGAATATCAGTGTGGATACTGCTATTCAGAGCAAAGACAGTACAGATTTAGCACACACCCAAAAATGTATGCCTGGTTCTTGTTGTGCCCATCACCAAAACCTAAATGCTTGGGGACAACAGAGGACACCTGAAGTCAGATTTAGCTTCCATGTTGAAGCACTCAAGTGTAGAAGATGTCTGTGTGAGTGGAGGAGTCAAAGCTCCCACTAGGGTCAGTGGAGATCTATTCAGCATGGCTAAGGGTAAATTGCAGAGCTTCAGCTCACCCTAAAGTTGAAACCTGCTCCT
>JANHGB010010338.1:44566-58161 GCA_026283785.1 Coracopsis vasa
AAGCTCTTTAAAGCAAAGTGCACATTACTGGTCTAGTGTGATGCCAAAAATTATTGAATGACTGGCACTAGTAACATTTAAGAAGGCTGCCTTGCACCTCAGTACATATCATGCCTTTCAGACAAAAAAAGTCCTCTGACCACCACATTTGCTTCAACAGTCCCAGTGACCCAGATAAAAACATGAAAAAGAAAGACAAGGAGGTGACCAACTATATATACTTTACCTATTTATGATTTTAGTACATGCCAGAAATTACTGCTACTGGCAAACATGCAACTATAATACTGAAACTGATACTCCACAAACTGGAGACAAGCGTATGAAGAGACGAGCTCTAAAATCCTACAGCACTGTTTTCTATTACAAAAGATTTGTGATATCTTTGCCTTAGTAAACTGAAATACACTACTTAGACAATTTCAAAGGGCCTGTGCCTGTCTAAGTTAAATCAGCTGCATATAGAAAAAAAGCTTTACAATTATGAAATAACTTCATAGAACAGTGGAGAGAGTAGATGAAGAAAAAAAGTAACTGCTAAAACAAATGACAATGCAAGAGCAATGCATAGCTGTAATCAGAAGCAGTACAAGTCCATTTGCAAGATAAGAACTTATATTATCAAGCAAATAAATCTGTATGGCTGCAGCATTCTCACTAGAAGGTGGCCTAACAAGAGCCCTACCTTTAAAATAAGCAGATTGATTTTCACCTTTGATCTCTTCATCAGCTGTAACAATTGGTGAAGGCTCCTTCTTCCTTCCTCTGCATTTACACTAGTCCCAGTCTCCCTTCATTTAAACTTTGTGTAAACACTGCTAAGCCATCTCTAACCACCTGCTAAGATTCCCACTAAAACATTCATGCCCTCACCCAATCACAAACCTTTAGTCCCATTCCTCAATCAATGTTTTTGCGTTATACAAAGCTATACTCAACCCTTCACTAAAAGGTTGGCCACTACAGCAGCTTCACACTTAGTGGCAAGATTACCTTAAAATTAATTGATCACATTCTCAAACTCCAGGTTTTGCACAGACAGGAATAGTAATGGTGGTAATGTCATGGGGAGCCTGAGAAAGAGCTAGAAGAATCATAAGGGCCATAAGCTATTATGAAATTTAAGTTAAAAGGTAGAGCTTACAAACTGATGGAGAGTCCTGCATTACAGAGCATATGCATTGCCTTTGTTAGAGACCAAAAGTAGGCAGTGAAAGTCTATAGCTTGTTTGGAAATACAAAGTATACACAAGATACAGTAGCTGTTATAGGGCAACCTCTCCTCCTCCTCTAGTTGAAAGGCCTATGGGCTTTTCTATCATACAGGTTATATATGTATAAAATTAACAACATGGTACTTATCTACTAAGCAGGATGCAGAGCAAAATTCAAAGATACATTTTAAGATCCAGATTATAAAACATTATCAGGATTAAGTATATTAATACAAACTAGCGATGGTTCTGATAAAATACATATGGAACATTGCTAAAAATTTTATGGACAAAACCTAGCATTTAATATCTTAGAAGGCAAAAAGCATGATTTACTTAATTTCTGGGAGATCGCAATAAATCTACTTATCAGCTAAAAATCACACTAGCCAGAGATTTGCAAACGAGTCACCTTGTCCACGTTATGGTTACTAGCTATTTCTAAGGCTAAAAACAACCACTCCTAGTTATCTGTTAAAGCCCACTGAGCCTCCTCCATTTCAGATTTTAGTTTAACATACAAAAGAAAAGCAGTGACCGGCTCTTTCAGCCATTATGACCAAGTTGTGGTACCTCAGTCACAGAAATTGTTCTCTTCCAGAAAAACAGAAATAACTATGTTTAAAAGAAATTACAGAACAGTTCATGCAGCGCTCTACAGGGCACTGCAAAAGCTCAAGAAAAGTAGCACACTAACTTTTTTTTAAAGCAATGTCTTCATAAAAACAATGAAACCCTTTTCACTCTAAAAATACTGTTCATAATACCAACATCTTCTCCACAGTAAACACTAACCAGCAATCTCTTAGGCTGAGTTCCTATCTCAAAGATCTAATACCCAAAGCTTCCACAGAATCCACGCTGCTTATAAACAAAAAGCAGTGAGAAATTACAAGATTTATCCCTTCAGAAGGCCATATAAAACTTGCAGCATATTTTCATCTTGAAATTAAGTTTGCATCCTTTTCATTCTGATCTTCAATTTGAAGCCTACAGGAATGCTCTCATATTAAGAATCCACATCCGTTTTGTCTGAAACTCCAGAACAACAACATAAGTCCAGTGGTAGGCAGCCTTAAAGACACGATACAATTTTTCACCTGGCTTTTAAATTTACTGCTTACAGCATCATGCTTACCTATTGTGATCAGGAAAATACGCACCTAGAGGACTGGTAAATCTGAGACCTCAGCTGCTCAGAGGCAGCTATGACAGCATCCCAAAGAACAAGCAAAAGGATAGTTTGTAGCCTATCCCTACCTGTATTTTCCCAATAAAATTATCCTTAATTAATACAATTACATACAAAATAATTAAAAATATTTCAACCAATTGTTGAAATAATGTTTTAGCTGAACATGTTCAGCTAAAAAAATATTAATACACTCACTATACAGTTGTTTTGTCACAGACCTTGATGTAGAGACCAAACCTGTATCACATAACATACATTAAGTTAAATGTATTACACACATGTACAAAAGATTAATGCTGTAGCATGAGGCAGCATGAATTGCACACAACGTACTATATCCTTTGCCTAATATTAGAAAAAGAGATAAAAATTCAGAGCGCAAGAGCTGGCTCATGCTGACTAAACTTTTAACTGTGCATACAAAGACTGACATTGTCCATATCAATTTTGTGCTGTTCTACTCCAGCTTCCCAGTAAGCTATCCAGTTCTGTCCTGTCCCCCTCACACACACCTTCAAGGGTCAGTGATTTCACTGCATGAAACTGAATGTTCATTAAACTGCTGCACTATGAGCAAAAGACTTCGATAGAGAGAGAGGTGTAAAAAGCTGTTAGTGCTCCATGCTTCAATTCATGAAAAATGGGGTTACTCTGATAGGATTAGAAGATTCATCTCAAGCTTGCACATTTTATTTAAGCTTCCAGAAAACTTCCTTGTATTGATTTAATTTTCTAGATCATTGCCTGCAGCCAGCAGTGTCAGAAATTATAAGTTGAGAGTTCTAATTTTTTTCAAGTTTGGAATGCAGTGTTGGGTTTTGAAAAACCCAAGATACATACATATGTCAAAGGTAGGAAATGACTTAAAGGTATAAAAGAACAAAGGACAATTTCAAATTTGTTTCCATGTGCCAAAACCATAAAGGCTTTCGTTAAGTACATACCTACAGTTTTGTCACACAGATGACAACTTAAAATCAATGAATTCAAGAGGCCACAGGCAGTATTGCCACAAACTAATTGAAGGAAAACCCAAAAGTCATCATATAAATTGTACACAAGAATTCAAAAAATATTATCTAGCAACACTCCATCGACTTCCTGAGAAGGTTGTTACTCTGAACGCGTACCACTGACATGTCCAAAATATGTTCCATAGTTCAGATTCTTGATTTCAATCTCACTTGCTTTGAGGTTAATAGCATCTTTAGGTAAAGCGCCACTACCACACCTTCTTTCCTCTCATAAAAATAAGCAACATTATATAGCAGCTGATGTAATCAACCAGTTCAAACCACTTTGAAACTACTAGAGTATGCGCTGAACATAGAGCAAACTGACAATGAGTAGGCTTTCAGTCTCGCCTACGTAACCCATTGAGATTATTCCAATCCCAGCATGTTCTTCAGCATATTTAATTATAACATAGGCTCAGGATACTGTCCAAGGAAACCCTGGTTGTGTGGCCCAAGAACACTTAGTACTTTCAATTCTTTTGCTGGGAGACACAGGCCTCCTTGGGCAAACCAAACTGGTTTCTGTTTTACACTAATGTCATTGTTGTTCAACTGTTCATTCTGTGTACTGCTTAGTTGTCACCCAGACTAGTCTAGAGCAAACTAAGCACCTTCTTAAGAAACATCTGGATAATACATGCCTGGGTATAGAAAACAAACAATACAGAGTTACAAAAGTCAGTCCAAGGACAACCAGGGGCTCTGGAGTGCCAACACTAGAGAGCACAGTAGAAATCTTCAAAGATACAGCCCATCAACATTCACTGAAAATCACTTTGTAATGAATACTAACATTCTCTTTTCTTCTTGGATTCTTTGGCTCTTAAGCATTCAATGCAATACGGTAAGAGCTCAAACTAGGACTTCTCTAATTACAAGAATCCCTTTTTAGTGTTGTGGTTCAGAAATGTGGCTGGCTCTTTTTTGAAGAGCAGTTTTCCTACCTTCTACACAAGAACATTGTTCCTCATCATCATATAATGAACTTGCAATTAGGAAAGCTACATTTTGCTCGACAAGAAAGGACTGTTCATTACATCCAGACTGCAGACGAAAGCCTCACAGTTTATTTAGAACATGCTACCATAGAGTTTTACCCTTGCTCAGAGTTACAGTATTGATAGAGTTAAAAATATTAAATGTGTAAAGTATGTCAACTGTGCCTTCAACATTCTTAACAATGAACTAGAAAAGTGGGTTGTTTGGTTGTTCTGGTTTTTTTTTTGATACTTACCTAATTCGTTTTCTGTTTGGAACCTTATTATTGAAGAATCTTGAAAAAATTACTAAAACCCAGACCATGAGCCAGAAGACAATCCTTACTGCCCATTTTACAAGCCATTTCCAAGAGGACAATAAATAGTTAGAGTCTAAAGGAATTGTATCAGTAGCTAGCATGTTTTTACTTATTCATATATATATATGTTCTTAAAAAAAAGAAAAAAAAGAAAGAAAGAAAAAAACAAAACTATTCTGAGGTACTTTGAACACACACAGAAAGCACAGCTCTGCTGAGCAAAGCACACTGGAGAAGACAGACAGCCAAGAACTTCATTACTTCTACTTATTACAGCAAAAAGGCAACAAGAAAGTTGATTTACAAGTTGCAGTCCAAGCACAACCCCACCATCGAAGGGAGACCACATTTCACAGGATAACAGACATGTTGCTTATAACAAGCAAGATTCAGACTCAACATCCCAGTAATGCCTTCCTGTGTGTGGGAACTAACACTGATGATTTTTAAATTGGTCCCATCCCTGCTAAAGAGCTGCTACTCTGACTTTGCTATTAGA
This sequence comes from Coracopsis vasa, assembly GCA_026283785.1. Taxonomy (NCBI): domain Eukaryota; kingdom Metazoa; phylum Chordata; class Aves; order Psittaciformes; family Psittacidae; genus Coracopsis; species Coracopsis vasa. Next base: position 49,788 of record JANHGB010010338.1, read on the forward strand.
ACAAGTCATGCCTATCCAGTTCCCATGAAAATTAACAGCAAGATATAAAACAGAGCTGCTATTACTGTAATAAATTATAGATTTGGAAATAAAATAGGTAATGTAAGATCACAAGGGAATGCTTTCCCATAGAATTATCCTTTCTGTACATATTTGCTGAAGATTAAACTGCAGTAGTCTAAGGCTGCATTAACTGTCTATGCTCGCAAAAGAGACTAAAAAAATTGGTGGAAGACACATGAAAGAACCTATATGATTCCTTCTGACACAATGAGTATTCAAAAATAAATCAGTTTTATTATCAGTGCTACATTAGCCTAGATGCAAGTAATTGGTACATCTCCTTCCTTGTAGTTCACACAGCAAAAGCAATTTCAAGCTGGGCAATTACTTGTTACGTGTTAGAGCTCAATGTGTTTGTTGAAAATCTTTATTTTCCTTAGCAACAAACAACAATGTAAATTAGAATTTCATGAGTATTCCTCTCATTTCAAAGCATGATCTTTAAGGTATTGAATTCTATTATAAGTTTTTATTCATAATTCAGACCAACAAGCCCTCCTCTTCCGTATGATATTACATTACATAAAGATGTGGAAAAAATAGTCTTAAAAATTCAAACTAAGATTTACATAGATGTTTCTGAAAACTAAATAATTTTTTTACATATACATTTTGTTTAAGAGACTAGAAAAGATCAGGAATGCCAATTACAATATTTTCTTAACATTTAGCAAACTAAAGATGCTTTCATGTGACTGACCAAATACTTATCCCCAAATGTTTTCTAAGTATTAACAAACTAATCCATAAATCTAGAAATGAGGAACTCAAATACAGATTAGGATAGTTTCTAAGCATGTAACAATTTGACAGCTAAATCTGAACTGCAGATAATCTTAACTAAGGAACTGAGTGGCATGCGGCTCTGAAAATAGTAAGTAGTATCTATATAAAAACTTAGAAAACATTAAATACTAGATTTCATATGATTGTTGAACCCTCATATTATGAAAGGGGCTGGCCTAGAGCACAGATCCAACAGCACAGCCAAGGCAGGCAGGTACAACAGTTCGCATAGCCACTAGCCAACAGCAGGGCATGCCAAAGAAGGCCAGCATCTCTTCTCAGAACAGCAAACACTTGCTCAGCCGCGGCAGTGCCACAGGGTACAGCCCCCAGCAGTCACTGGAGCAACTGTCCCTTGAGACATCATGGGTCCCAGTCCAGAAAGTGCTCCTGAGGAAGGATGCACTTGAGCAGGTCTGGGGCCCCTCACTGGGGCAATCTGCTCTAGTAGATGTTACTCCAAGCAGAGAGGCTAAAACCTTAATCATTTTGTTATCTGTAATTAATGAATAAAACTAACTAAAAGAGTAACTAGACAAGATTATGATATAATAGTTTGAGAACAATCTGCTACATTTCTTCATTTAAACTAGTAACTGAATAAGGGAAGAGAGACCAACATTAAAAATTCAAGTTGGCCTGTAACAATGCTCCTCTCAAGAGATGAAAGAAATGAAATCATGAGAGCAGAGACAGAATATTATCAGTAAACTTAAAATGTCTGGAGGCAAAGCAGGCTAGGTTAAAAGATGAAATCTTCTTTATGGATAGGCAAACAGCACTAAGCACTGGTATGTCTTGCTAAGTCTAAGAGGGTCTACTGATAAATATACGCATTTTGCTAACTTCCTCTTTAGACATCAGCTATTTAGGACAACTCAAAAATCAGAAAGGGATTTGAGCAACCTCCAGGAATGGTAGCCAAAATGGATGAGTAAGACAACACTGAACAGATTGGAGGCACCAACTAAACAAAACAAAGTTGAAGAGTAAGGAGCAAGGCATACTGGAAACTCCACTGAATACAGGTACTAATAAAAAAACAGCAAGAACATTAGGTTGCGTAAATAATGCAACCTAGGTAGCACAATGTCATCATAGTACATCACGTCATGCCATAAAACAGCAAAGCCTCATTTAGAATATGACACAAAGTACCATTCTCCATATTACAGAAGATTATAGAAGTATCAGACAATAACAAAGAAATAGTATTAACTGAGAGTACAAAAAATGTTCCACATGAAACAAAACTGTTAAAACTTGAAAGATTTGTCCAAGGAAAAGACGTAAGGAGACACACACATGAAAATACACACACACACCAGTCCCAAGCCACTTTGTCTGAAAAAAAAAAAAAATGGCAGATGACAGACCAGCAAGCCATGTAGATAACATATGTTCAAAATGAAGGACGAAAAGGTTTCTTCTGCTACTTAGAAATTAAACCATGTTTGAGTCTTTATCAATCTGCATAACAATCTAACCACATGATCCTGTTGCTTACTTGGATTCAAAATGAGAGTACTCAAAAACACTTTGCCTACACCCTTTAGAAATTTGCCATTTAAGGATAAGACTGAAAAACAGTTTTAACACTATCTTAAAAACCATCAAGGCATTTCTCTTATGAAAAATAAACCAAAATAAAGTTTAGTTTTAACACTTTATTTAAAAAATATGTTTTAAGATATTTTAACCTCATGTTTAAGAACTTTTTCCTTACTTTGATGCATGTAACTAGATTAGCATAGCTGCAGGCACTAAATTACATTTAGCTTTTTAGTGTTGTACCAAGGTAACAGCTTTAAGAGAACACCTTTATTGATAAGGTTACACTAACAGCAAATTACTTGGCAGGGCATTCAATAATATTCTGCTTTCATCTAACTTTTCATCTCATGAATAAAGCACAGTAAAATCTTAGTATTTAGGTGGGTTTGGTTGAAGGAGATTTTAGAGGATTGCTTTGTCTGAAAAGCAGCACAAAAGCTCATAACTTGAGGCATGTGCTTTCAATGCAGAGCGGTGGCAACAGCCATCCATCCCTAGAATTTTATTTGGATGTGAAATTAAAGTACTGCCTCTCAAGAAGCCCACAAAAATAAACTGGTAACTAGCTTTTAGACACATGAGGAAGATTATTCTCCGTAACTAAGGAACTTGTTGCAAGTTAATCTGCAGCTGGAACATGAAGAGGTCCAACTAATATGAATTCCAAAGCGAGGAAAAAAAAAAGACAACCTAACTAGCAGGCACAAGGCTAATCAGTCTGCAAGCTAGTCATCAACAGTACAACAGAAATGCTCCAGAGATGGAGACATAAAGATATATGTGCATGTGTGTATGCATAAACAGTAACAGTATTAACTAGTCTGTCCTAAAGAGAGACAGGATACTAAAGAAACTACCTTCAACTTTCCAGTTTGACTCAGTCATAACTTCAACTACTTCAGAGTCTTCATTTACATACATATTTATAATCATAAAGCCAGGTCAAAAGAGTAAAAATATGACTGCAGCTGAATAAAATTAACCATTACTTTTACATGAGGTTAGTTTTCAGACAATCTGCTCCCATTGCTAGTTCCCCGCACTGGTTTCAATAGCTACACAAACATGGGAAGGAAGGCAGACTACAGCAGTACCAATATCCATCAGTCCAAGTTTTTGTGGAATTACATCCTTCATTGTAATGAGGTCCTTATTGACTAAACTGTTACATAGCCGCCTGCTTTCTTGTCGTTTGCACACAAATTACAGTTGTGTGCTCTGATAACATCTATGTTCCAAAACTGATCTATTTCTTAAAAGAAAAAAGGGAAAGAGAAAAAAAAAAAAGCCAACTGCTCTCTCATAAGCCATAGTTTCATCTTGCCAAGCTTCCCAATTCACTGTAAACCACATCCCATAGAATTAAAGTGTGGTTCTGAAGGACAGTTACAGAACAAGGTCTTGAATTATAACAGAACTGCCGATGGTGTTTTTACCTCTGAAGCTCAGGAAAACAGCAAAAGATTCAAAGAAAGTAAAGAAAAAAAATTCAACTTCAAACTGTTCTGTTAAATAAAAGAGCCAGCCCTGTTCAGCAAAATTAATTTTCCATATACAGTAGTGGTTCACTTGGTCTCAACAGTTTTAGATCTTTGCAGTCATCTATTATTCCCACAGTATCTGAGTTATAGCCTGTATATGACAGCAAAGGCAGAATTCCCCTCCCTGCCTTGTCAGATTACAGCAGTCCAGCTCCAAAAGTCCTGATAGTACTAACGGTGTTAAATCAGCTCAATGAACTACCAATCATTCTGATACCCAGATACACCATCAAACACTGCACTTATTAGGTGTGCTACTTATAAGGCAGGCACAAAACAAGCACACAGATAACCAGTTCAAGCCAGCTGATGCACTGTCTTCTAATAACACTTACTAACACAAAACAAACATGAGTATGCAGAACAGGAATAGCAGTATATACTCCCTGAGCAAGGTTATTTGTACAAGTGAATAAACATATGAGAAAATAAGGCAGTGGAGTTATAGAACCAGCACTATAAATCACAGAGTATGGAGTAATTAAACTAGTAGAACTAGTATTTTTATCTTTTTTTTTTTCTTAATGTCTGTTGCAACCAGAATCTCAGAATTTATTTGCCTTTTGAAAAGAGGTATGTGCACATATACACACAAAATCCTATATAATATCAATCCAGAGAGCACAACACAGGACTCAATGCTAGATCTCTAACTGAGATAAAATAGGAGCTGGCTCAGTGCTCCACGGCCCCCTGTGCCAATGCCAACAGGGAGAGGAACCAAGTGCTCTTCCTGCCAGAACCTGGAATGGCCCTAGTGCCCAAACCTGTCCCTTCAAGGACGATCAGACCACAGCTGCATTTGAATGCTTAGGCCTACTAGGTCTGCCCAGTTTCCAAGGACAAAGAGCCTCCCATATTTCATTGCCATTATGTTTTTCCACTCAACTTTTTCCACAGACACAAGGAACTATAAACAATGAACAAAGTAGTTTCTTGAGACTTCAGGCATATCTTTCTAGAAGTGTTATACTTGCACTGGCTGCTTCTCCTCTTCTGTAGTTAGCTCCAGTTAGCTCTTGAACAAAAAAACCTGGCTACACAAGGAAACGCTGGAATTGCTTATATAGTGCACTACATAAGCAAAGAAACAAGCTTTTTACTAATATGAATACCAAAATACTGTATGCTACTTATGTTCAAAATTTTTCTTAAAAATATGAACCATAATTAGATGCCCCTTGAAGACATCTGTGAACCCTCTATAACCCATAGCACAAGTTTTTCCATTAACACTCCTAAATCCTGCAACAATATTATAGTTATTAATCTTATTTATCCAGTGCTGATGCTGCATTCTGGAGATAGCCTTGCTGCCTTGCCTGTACTTTTACTTCCTTCCACTCCTTATCTGCAAAGCAGTCACTTAACTACATCCTCCTTCTTTCTGCTTCCCCCAATTTTGCCCTTCATACTGATAAATATCCATTAGTCTACTAAAAAATAACAAACTCAGCAAATACTCTGATTACTAAATTCCCCCTCATTCTGCCCTAGACAGAGACAGGCATCCATTATTAAGAGATTACAAAATTTTATTAAGATATAACAAAATAGCACATACTATAGTCTATTTAATTCCTCTGTTTTAGGAAAACACCAGGCAAGAGACAACTACTGGCTGGTCCCAGAAGGGCAGGCACACAAAAACCGCTGGCAACACATACGCTTCTAGCAACAGCTAAGTAATACTGTAGTTAAAAAAAGTTGAAGTCTGTGGTAGTCTGGATCAACTGCAAGATTCCACAGACACCTGGGGTACCAGGAGAGATGATCTGAATATTCATGTCTCTCAAAAATCAGCACTGCAGATTTTAAAGAAATAATTTTTTTTCCAGATGGATTAGAATATTAAACTTTGTATTCCAAAACAAAATCACAGAGCAAGAAAACTTGCATTACAAATCCCAGTTTTCAAACTCATTAAACCTGACTCAAACTCAAGTTTCCACCTGCCAGTTTTGAGTTGCTATCAGTCCAAACACAAGAGACTAACTAGATTAAATGTAATAATAACATGGAAATGATCTGGTTGGGGTTTTTTCTAACATTAAAATCATACTGACTTTATCCTATTGATCATTCTTCTTCTTTCTACAGCATGCCAGCTAATCCAATGGGTGTTCAGTAAGAGCTACACAAAGTGCAACTTGCCATTTCTGACCACAGCTCCCCTTGGTGGCAAGCTAAATGTTGTATCAGAATTTGTTTAGTTCACTCTTGGCCCTACTTTAAACAAGATAAAAAGTAGCAGACGAACAGTTTCAAGGCAATGAAGTTCAGCACTCAAGAACCAAAAGTATTGCTTGACAGCTGTTGCTTAGCCCTTAGGTGCACAGACTCATTAGTGTAGTTTCAGGTGCTGAAGGACACTTCTTTCATCTGCTGTTCTGCTAGTTACAGGAGGCACTTTTGTATTTGCGGTCCTCCTTCACATGCACACGAGTCATCTAGACAAGGTAGCTATCTTGTGCTATTTCCCCCAACTTGAACCCATCTGGATTGGAAAAACAAAGTTAGTTCTTCTGCGTTACCCAAACCAGAGCACATCTGACAGAGCAAAACAAAATGCAGCTGTAGTGTGGCTGGATTTTCTTCTCCCCTAATAAAATAAAAAAGTAGTAAGTGATGTAGGAGGTGCTGGCTGCATCCAGAATCCAGAACTCTTCCTGCTCTTCTAAACAGGATGCAAGAACAACTAGGCTCTAAAGTCTGGTTCCACTTTTCCCCCACTCTTTTCCGCAGTCGGGCAAATTTTCAAAAAACATGGGTGGAGCGCACCCACAATCTCACCTCACTCAAACACCAGTGGCACAATTATCTCTTGCCTTCTGGAAGGCAAGAGAGAGCAATTTCAAACCCCCTCTTGTTGATTATTTTGACTACTGCACTAGCACCAAAAAGTCAATTTCTTAATTTTCCTTTTCTTTTTTTTTTTTTTTTTTGGGTTAGGACTCTTGGAGCTGGATTGCTGCAGCCTCATAGGGCAGGGAAAGGAATTCTGCCTCAAATAGTCTCTCAAAAGACCAGATCCTCAGAAAAAGCAATGGCACCTCTATACTGTGAACAGACCCATGTATTAATCACCCAGGTGTTTCTGCATTTCTGACCAGCCAGAGGCTGCCAGTACACAAATATTCACAGCACCTCCTCTGAACCTCATTCTTCTCCTGTACAGGATAAGGAGCCTCAGCACCAACCTCTGGGTATGCATTTCCCTTCTGCAAAGTGGGCACTGCCACACCTGATGCACAGACATACATAGCTGCCCATCTTTTTATCTCAAGAACACCCTGCAATATACCTTGTACATCACCACAGACAGTCCAAACACTGGAGATCACATCACTTTACACTCTACCATAGTTTTCCAGCTCTCTTACTCCAGTCTAAACACCTGCCCTGGTTTCCTACTTCAGACCAAAAAAAAAAAAAAAAAAAAACTCAGTCAGGGGAGGAAAATTAGCTTCCTTGTCTCCTACATCTCAACTTTTGGCCCATTTATCCCAATACTAAGGAAGACAAATTTCAAAACACTATTAAAGGCCTGTAACACCACTCTGTACTGAGAAAATTTCCTAGAAGGCTTACACCCCTGCAGTGCTACGTAGCTGGAACACCTTATTTTAGTAAAGAACAAAAGCATAAAAGACAATGTTTGGTTTTCTTTAACATTTCACTTTAATAATACGTAAACTACCTTTCAAATAAGCTACCTTGATTATTATTTGCCATAATAAATTATAATTCTTAATTTGTTATTATTGAGAGCCAAAAACTGCATTTCCTCAACTTACAAAGTCAAAGCACAAGACACTTTTCAAAGATAACTTACACAAGATAGAATTTACATTCACCTTCGAATTGATACTTATGTGTCCAGAATGACTTAGGTCAGTAATGGCAGAGTGGAGATGTGATTGTGATAATACCGCTATGTCTTTAGAGTTTAGTAAACATCATTAACTTTGCTGATAAATTCGGGATACTGCTTACAGCAGTAAATCTCCACATCTAAATGATGGTTTTGGCAACTGTTACGCCCATTCGTGACATATTTTAAGCGCCACTATACCCCACCGTTACTTAATCATTTAGAGTTGTCAGCAGGCTAATGGGAGCAGGGAATAAAACTTTCTGGGACCAAGAGTATGCACTCCCATAATGCACGATAACATGCCTAAAAATACTGCTGTGAAAGCACCCAGAGCACACCTGCTTTTTTCCCCTGCACCTTCTCCCCGATGTTCCGGGAGGTTGGTGCCCCAACTCTGGGCACGGGTTGGCTCTGGGGCACGGCTCCGACCGCAAACCCTCGCAGTGACGACAGAGGAGCTTCTCTTTGCCGTGCTGAACGATCATTTTCGAATCTCCCGGCCCGGCCCCATGTGCTTGCGGCGGAGCTGGCTCCGGCCCGGCCCTCCCAGCCG
>JANHGB010010338.1:59930-101844 GCA_026283785.1 Coracopsis vasa
GAGGGGGCGAGGCGGGGCCGCGGCGTGTCAGCGGTGGCGGTGAGTGCTCCTGCCGCCGCCGTTCGGGGAGGGGAGGGGAAGGGAAGCGGAGAGGGGCGAACGCGAGGTTGGGAGTCAACAGCCGCCGCCGCTGGCGCTGGGCGGGAGGCCAGCGCCTGGAGCCGCCCCACACAGGTACCGCACGCTGCCCTGCTAGCGTCGGCGGGCAAAGCGGTAAACAAGCCCCTGGCCCCGCTTCCAGGCCGAGTTCGTTCCCCGTGAGGCAGGGCAGTTACACCCAGCGGTGTCCTGCCGCGGCTGCTCTTCCTCTTAGGCAGCCGTGCGCTAAGGGGAAAGTCTGAAACTCCTTCCCCTGCAGTTTGCTGACAGCGACCAAGTAAAGAACAAACACCCCGAAACGCTAAGCGAGGGCCGCCGCTTAGCCCCGGTATGTTGACAGCCGTTGCTCTCCCCCCACGGCAGTTGCTCGGCCCTGCCCGGCGCCCACTGGCCCCCGAGGAGCTCTCCATCGCCCACCCTCACTCTCTAGGGGAGGGCCCGGGCTCTGAGTTTTCAGCGCCCCGCTGCAGGGCCCTCCGGGCATCGGCTGCCCTCCAGTGAGCTGCTCTCCGGGAGAGCTGTGCACCTCCTCTTGGGCCACCCTTAGCACTTTGCCAGGAGTGACACTGGCGAAGATGCTTTTCCCTGGTTGTCGCATCCTTTTTTTACAAAGGAAGAGAAAATACTGCAGTTGAACACCTGATTAAGTGTTTCCGACTTGTACAGAGGCATCAACTCTTGACGCTTTTTCTCCACACAGCCAGCAAAAGTGAGAGGATGGGGAAAGATGAGGTCATGAGTGTTAAATGACAGGCTTTCTCATTGGTGCTCGTGCTTCTGAATTCTCAGTCGCACGTCTGTTCATCCTTTGGCAGCTATGTTTTTAACTTATGTTTTAAGCAGTTTGAGTCTGATGAGGACGAGGAGCTTCTTGAAACAAAATCAGCAGATTAAATCTGGGTACTTCGTCCTTCCCCATGAGACCTGGAGGGCTCAGAGGAGTCTCTTGCATTCGTACGCCATCCCCATTTCTTCCCTCAGAGCCTAAGCTGCTATTGCTGACGTCAGTGGCAGCATCCAACTCCCCTGCCTGCCTGTTAAAGTTTTTTCCTCCTTTTTTGGACCCTGAATCACCTTCTCTCTCCTACCTACCAGTGACCACTTGGGGAAACAAAACTTAGTCCAAAATAAAGCACAATGACTTAAGACAATGCCTCTTTCAGCACAAATTACTCAGCCACTCTCCACATGAAAAGCAGTAGTTAAAGAAAGAAAACCGTGTAATGACAAAATGAAAGCCTGTGCAATAATGCACATTGTATTGGTGTCAGCTTTAAGAATGCCTTTCAGAATTAATCGACCTTCGTACTTCTAATTTTGCATGTTTAGTGTCCTCCAATTTGTTTTACAGTAAGTTATATTTTAAAAAAAACTTCACAAATACATTTATGATAATAACAAAGTGCATTTTATAGATGCCCTTTGTCTTGTTACCATGCCCATCTAAGTTAAACATAAAAACATTACACATGCATATACAACAGCAGTTGAATATGGAAAAAACAACAGCCCATAACAAAACACAATATAGCTGAATGAGATACATAACAATCCTCAAAGCAAAGAGAAGACTTTTGGCCAACCATTGAAAAGCACATCTGTTCCCCCCAAGGAACAAGTTTCAATGCTTATGAAAAACCCCAGCCTATCATAAGCTTAAATACACTCAGAATATTTCATAAGTAAGTTAACATGCAAAAGTTAATGTTTCACATTCTCAGCAAGTCTTTGTCCAGAGGCTGTTGTCCAGATCTACAGTGCATTCTTACAATAAATCAAGCTTCACCCAGCACAATGTAACACTTTTGAACAGTTAGGACAGAGCAAAACTTTTTTGGAACCGGTTTCAATCCTCATTACGTTTGCCAGTGATGATTAAATTAATAAAACTTCAGGTTGCATAGGAATAAACAAGGGCAAAAAACAAGATTGGATTTTAATGACATTAATAGGGCTGACCAGAAGAGTCCCAGTTCCACGAGCACTTAAACATGTTTCTAACTTTTAGTTTCACTCCTTACATTACTTCAACTACATCCCTGAATGGGGGCCTGTGACCTGTATAATATAGTCAAATCAGCTTGAGGAAAGAGCCATATAATTTTTTCTCTTTCAGACAGCATTCGGTTAAGCACAAAACTAATTCCTTCTCCACATGTTTTTCAGTGTAATATTTATGTACTGCAGTTTCATTTCCCTGTTTCCATAAACACTGTAATGACTCCCTTCCCCCACTTTTAAGATAAAAGATGGGGGAGGGGGTTAAAATCCATTGTAAATGCATTGTGTGCAACTTCTAGTTCTGGGCAAGTCTTAAAATAGATTATATTTTCCAGTTGTTAAGTGTTTCTTACCCCTGATTAGTATGAAGTCACTATTTTCCCTTTCTCCTCACGTTGTTGGGAATGAAGAGTCACAAAAATCTGATTCATCAGTGCATACAGTTTTTATAAATTTGACGGCTATAACTACTCTGCATGTTCCTTCAGCATTCTGTATCTTACTGTCCTATTGCTATTTATATAAACTAAAAAAAGGGGGTTATATTATCAAACAATTAGGGCACATGGGGCCTTCCTTTACAGGTCTTCAGTAGATATCTTGGGAAATTTTGTACCCCTTTGCTCTTTGGTACATTTTGCTCCTGTCAAGAATTAAGTCTCTTCCCTTTCAAGAGAGGTCTCTTGAGATCTCAGCTATTTCCCTAGTAGTTCCCAAGAACAAGAACAATAAAGGCTCACTCTTCATAGTCAGATAATTTCCAATCCCCACCTTCCTTAGAAAATGTACTTTGCAAACAGAGGACAGGCAGGTTCAATTTCAGTTTGATTTCTAAAATTTTTGTAACCGAACTAATTCACAATAAAAGCACTGGTGTTTAAATTCTTGCTATCTAAGAATTTAAAATGTGACTATTTGAAATTAAAATCCCAACTTAATTCTGAAAGATATGTAACAGGAAAGCCACCCTTGTGGTTCTGTTACTTGAGCCCTGTGATCACAAGAAAAATAGTTCAAAAAGAAAGGGAAAAAGAAGGAAGAGAGACATGAGAGAGTTGCCATAAAATAGTGAAAATAAAAAGATTATGGACTTGTATACAGGTAACTATTTCAGCTAAACTGTTATGAGCAAGGGAAAAAATCATCAAACCATCATAAAACACAGAGGAAAGTGAAAATATCAATTATGAATCAATAAGCTGAGAAATGTGATGTGAGAAACACCTTTTGTACTGGGTTTGTACATGGGAAGCCCGTGCTGGAGCAGGCTCCAGGCAGGGCCTGTGGCCCTGTGGAGAGAGAAGCCCACCCCGGAGCAGGTTTGCTGCGGAACTTGTGTCCTCACAGGGCACCCATGCTGGAGCAGCCTGTTCCAGAAGGACTGCACCCCGTGGAAAGGACCCCATGCCAAAGAAGGGGAAGAGCGTGAGGAGTCTTTACTCTGATTTGATTTGTAATAAATTAAGTTAATGTTTCCCAAGTTGAGTCTGTTTTGCCTATGATAATAATTGGTGAGTGATCTCTCCTATCTTTATCTTGACCTGCAAGCCTTTTGTTATATTTTCTCTGCCCTGTCCAGCTGAGGAGGGCCATTATGGAGCAGCTTTGGTGGGCATCTCATGTCCAGCCAGAGTCAACCCACCATAGATTTGTTCCTGTTTATAGTAACTTACTTATTTTACATGTTTTATTAATATCTGATCAAACAAACATCAATTGTATATGCAAAAGACATAATGCTTATGACATCTGTTGTGGTGGTAGTTAGCTCATGTGTGTTTTAGGATCAATATATAAAATGCCAGTGCCAAGGGAGGAACTTGCTCTGTCATCTGTGGCCTCTCAAAAGCCAGAGGAGGAAATGACATCTTCTGCAACCCTATCTGAAATTCTAGCCAGCTCCCTATTAAACATTCACTCACTCACAAGCTATGGAAAGTAGACCAATACTTCAGTAGCTCTCACATACAGCATTTTCTTCCACCATAACAAATGTTTAAATTGCCAACTACTTAAAAAAAATTTACCTATATAGTTGAAATATGCGGTTAGTGACACACCAAGACAGCCTTTTCCATAAATCACTTTATATGCAGGGCATTTCAAAATTATGTAGTATTCTGCAAAGGTAAAATGAACAGGATACCAAGTGTGAAAGAGTACCCTTTCAGAGAGTTTAATTCTTCCTTCTTGTGTTGATTTGATTGGAATTTGTACTGTTATCAATGAAAAGGGTATACCTACATCATCCAGGAAAAATAAAAAAGGTCTTTAGTAAAATACTTAACTTTGTCACAAATTCGTAGCAAGTGGTACAATAGACACAAACCCAAGACAGCTGGGCACTCTTCAGAGAGGACATGAGACTAACACAAACTTTTGTGACCACTTAGACTAATGCATGCTCGTAATGATTAAGCCTTTTTGTTGTTTAATTTTCAGCTTGTATTAATAATGTACCTATTCAACAGAAGGATTTGGCCTTAAGTCAGAAAGATGAGATAAACAGGATAACCATTAAACCACAAAAACATATGGTATCACCAACTGCGTGAAGATCAACATCAGATTAAATCCCATTCAGTGAGCAGTGTTTATGCATCGTGTGGCCAGACAGGATGTTCTACTGACGCTTCAGACAGGGCTCCAGCTGTGTTGTATGAAGTACAGGGACTGCATCTCACTGCTGAAGCACATGAGTCACATTTTCAAAGATAAAAAGTACAGATTTTGTTTACTGTAAAGCACAATAGAGCATTGGGAGTGTCTAACCTTAGTTTTAGCATTTGGTAATACCTACAGTAAAAGTTTCCTACAGTGCTATTAGTTGTCAAGGTACAGGTTCCCTCCTGCTTCACAAATAACTGGAGAATTTTCTCTTTTGTCCTTTCAAAAGAGAAGGAGTTAGCACTATGAGAAAGGGAAAGAGAGTAGCTTAAATGTCTAACTAGTGAAGCTGAGGGTAACAGTTCCAATTCCCACATCTATGTTCATTTAAAATAAGAGTTTCAGACTTACCATTTCTTCATTTAGGTTCACCTAAAGGATGGGTGATGCCTCATGTCTGGCTCCATTACAGATTAAATTTGGGGTTAGATTTTTATTCAGCAAAGTGTGGATGTGACTTGACAGGCTGTTATCTGGGACACAGTTAACATATAACTGCTGTTATTAAAGGTAGGCAAGTGAAAGAAAGTAATAGCTCTTAAGTGTTAAAGCCCACCTGCAAATCTCCAGTTCCACAAAGCGGAGTTTTTTATAGCAGACTTTTCGTGCAGGATCCCTCCATCCTACTTTATCACTGTCTCCACTGTGAACATCTGATCAGAGCTGGTCATCTATGTAGTCTTGGTAGGAGGGAATAGGGAATTCCAGGGGACAAATTACTTTTAACATTATCATTTATGATGAGGTAAGTGATATTAAAGGACCTCAGATGACTAGCTTAGATGTACAAGTGAGAACCCTAGGCACCTAAAGTTCGGTAAAATTAATCCCACTCATGAATATTAAGTTGAAGAGCATCCTAAGATAATGTTTATTTAGACCCCAAACATGAAGTTTGTTTTGATCCTATTGCTTAATGAGTAAGTGTAAAGATTACATTGTCCTAGCATGATCATTCTTGGCAGCGAAAAGACTAACACTGTTGGCAACATTCTCATGCAGCTTCAAAGTTAACATCTCCTTCAAATGAGCAGGAATTGCTTCAAGACATTGTTTTAGGCTGTCTTCAGGCCTGGTTTGATACCGCTATCCAGGTCAAGTATTTCATGTTGCATCCATTATCGTAGGATCTAAGCACCTCAAAATTCTTTCCTTTGTTTATATAGATTTAATATTTTCCAGACCACCTTTGCGATCTCAAGAATTCAATTTTGTTTTCAACAAAAGTTTGGAGCATCAGAGAAGCAAATGTTTTATCAAATAAACTCAATCTGATTGTTGTCTATAAGCAGATTTTGGTTGTCTGCTCATTTGCTACTCAACTAACTTGTCAGATTGCAAAATGTCAAAAAAGCAAAGAGTTACTACCTCCAACAGTCCTACCTAAGCAACAAACCACCAAGAATACATGACACTAATCTTGCTTTCTTGCTTTTTTAAGAATTCTAATTTCTATTCAAGTTAAATTAATGTTGTTTACCACCATTTTCTTTTTTGTCAGTTTGAAAGTGCTTTTGTATTAAAGGCTATAGCAAGGGATAGCAGGTGTTAGTGGCCCCATTTCAAGATACGATTTACAACACTGTCAGCATTTTACTCACTAGATAAACAAAACTGTTTATCTAGGTGACTCAATTCAAATATTAAGGCATATGAAAACTGTTAACAAAGTCTTCCATGGAGAAAGTCTACTTGCCTTTGCAAATTGAACACATTTGTGTCGAAAAATAGAAAATTTTAAAAATCTGACATTGTAAGAGTAGTATGAGGATACTAAATATATGAAGGAATATTTTCAGGTTGTACAAATTTGCACTGAAATACCTAAAATATATAGGACATATTAAATACATGATAAATTTCCTTGCCGCTGGCACAGAATAGCTTCATTTCATTCTACTTTTCTACTCACAAAGAGTTGCTTTAATATATGAAAGACTGTCAGAGGGCAATCTTCTTTTTTTTTTTGTTTTTTTAATTATTGTGCTAGGTCTACATCTATTTCTTAACTATTATCTGAAATCCTGAATTTAAAGTTGGGAAGTTGAGTATCCCACAGCAAAAGATTCAGTCTGTTGCAGGTCAGTTCGGAACAGAATTTTCATACTATTTCTGGTTCAGTTACCTGCAGTTGATGGATTATTTACCTCACAATTCATCCCATATCTGATAATATGGCTAAAATAGATTTTAAAGAAAGGCATATGGAAATTCCTCATTCAGTCTGCAGTAACTGTATTTTATGAAATAAACATAACAAATCTTGTTGGTACCATCATATATCTCCTCTCCTTCAAAAGCAGAACTAAGTTAATCCTTGAATTAACAGGGATTTTTTTTAAGTTAAATAAATCTCATATCAATGCCATTCCTCTAAATATATATTTACTTGGTGGCTAAGTAAAAATACACCTCTTATTCAAAAGTAAGCATACACATAGGCCCTGCGTTTTCTATTTATGCTGTGACAGAAAGCCATACAGAGTAATGAGATAACCCTTACTTTAGATGTAGAAATAATACAAATGGATACAGAAAAAAAAGGATCTATGTTGTTCACACAAGCCAATTTCGTAAAGGAATTCTAAATTTAACAGTTAATGCCTCACATATTGCTTAGGTTGAGAAAGACAACACGCTTCCCTGGCCAGCTTCACGCATAAGGACTGCCAGGTTACCAAATAATTGGTCATTCATTGTGCAGCATTTACCTGAAAGCCAGATATATATTGTCCAGACGCAGTAGCTCCTAAGTCCTACTTGCACTCCCTCTGAAATAGCGTTTTTGGTAACTCAAGGGGTGCAAATAGACTAAAATTCCTGTCTGGGAAACCTAGATTGCATTCCCTAAAATGGATAAAATTAATTATTAATTTGCTTTATCACCATAATGATCCCAATTATTTAAAAGAAAGATTATGGAAAGATTATGCATTACAGTACCATGTGATCATAGTGCTGTGACACAACAGATGCAGTATCAGTTTTCAGGCAGAATTACTCAGTGTGTGAAATGTCTAACTGTTTAGGTGGCTGGCTGGGTCTTATATTGTAGTTACAAACACCTTAATGAAAAAGGTGAGTCTTCCCTCCTTCTCTCACAAGGGTGAAATCAAGGTCATCTTATATAAGAGTAAATTCTCCCCGAGATAGTAATATTAATTAAACAACACTCCACCTAAATTATTTTGCTAAAAGTCTTTAACTCCTGCAAGCTCTACAAGTAGCATCTTTTAAATCTTTAAGAAGTTGCCAACTGTTTGAGTAACATAGTACACAGAGTACCACCCTTTAAGGGAAAGATCGTGTGCTCAAATTGAGCCAAATAAGCAATAAGATGATGTAAACCCAAACCACTTAAACCACATGAATGATTCCTAAACACGTAGGAATCTGATTTAGAGCCATACAAGCAGCAGTATCAGAGTTCCAAAATTCACTTTGCTGGAACTTACAGCAGTATACTACAGTGTACTAACAGGATTTTACAATTAATAAGACCTATAATGCTACTGAGTGGGCATGAAAAATGTGTACAAAATGTTGTACAATTCTTCTCATTGAGGTAAATTTACTATGGAGAATGACATTATTAATCATTAAGTCATCTCAGATTTCTGTGTCACCATCTAAACATGCCTACTATACTTGCTGAGAAAGTTGCTTCAGACATAAATAGGTGATCTTAAAAATAACTCAGGACCCTTATTTTTACAGAAAGAATGTTTTTTGACCTTTTGTAATCCACTCTGTTGCCAGACTCTAAAAATCTGTAGTTCCTTTGATCTTAAGGCATTTTGCTAATTGTACTTCTGCAGGATACATGATGTACTGCCACCAGGCAGTAGAAAAGCAGAAGCTAAAGGACTACCAGTCCTTTCTTACAAAAACTGATGTATATCTACATATAGAAGAGGGATATTTTTTTTTTTTCATGAACGAGCTTAATATATCATGGACATGTGTAAAAAGTTAACCAAGAAGAAAATGATACTCTGATATCAGACTGTTCACATAGGAACTGTTGTGGAATAACTACAAAGTTTTGCCTTCTGTTCACACGAGCTGTTGTGGAGTAACTACAGAGCTTTAACTTTAGATCTTCTTTTACTTTACACAGTGTAGTAACTTGCGCCAGCCCAGTGAATGGGGGTTGCTAAAGTGGTGTTAAATCTCAGTGCAGGAATATTTGTTAAAACCCTGCTCTCCTGAATGCATCCAGTCTCCTATCTGCCTTTTTCCTTGGGAAAAATAAAGTTGTTCTTTATTCAGAGTTGGAAGGGTTGATTCACTCCAATTTAAATATAATTAGCAAAATTGTTTCGCAAGGTGCAGTTGCCAGATCTTTATGGTTGATAATGCCTCAGCCAAAGTACACAGTATTTTCTGTTTCCACTATGATTTTACAAGGCTATCAGTTGGAAAAAGCAGTTTTCTGGTTGTGCAATGAATCCAATAGTAGCCAGGAATTTAAGATACAAACATAAACCCCAAACTTTGTGTTTGACTTCAGCTTTCACAGTGGCACTGATACTTCAGGGTAACCTATTGGAAGGGTTGAGTGCCATTTTTTCTCATTTTGCTTTTCCTGATATGTAAGAGCAATGTGAGAGAGGCAGACTTGATTTTTTTCTAGCCAAGATGCATGCTTCTTGTAAAGATGAGATGTCAAGCTCATTCTGGTGAGCAATATATGTATGAGATATTAACTGGAAGCATTAATTGTTGTCACAGGTGGGTTGACGTCTGTTCTCCGGTTAGACACGGATTTGTTGTGTTTGTCTCCAACCTCAACCTCCCACATTTTAAAGACTCGCTGATGCAGATAGACCCAGTGTTCCTAACTCTGGATTTCTCAAGCAGATTTCCAGGTATAGCAATCATGTTTAACCCCATTCTCACTACCCTGAGACTTTTCTGTCTCTTACCCCCAAACCAACTCTCCTGATTTCTTGGATAAATTCCTTCTGAGTCTACCTTGCTGTTTCCAAATAACATAGTTTCCTAACAGCAGTTTTCGGAATCAACTTTGGTGTTAAAGCCAAGGGCACACACTTTTACTCATGAACATGTAAGAATTACAAGTTTGTTTTTAAACGAACTTTTTGAACATAGTCCCTGCAGTCTGCTTAAACTATTTACCACCAGCAAATCTGGGACTTCCTTTGAAGCCCAAGGCCAGACAGCCTCTCCAGACTTCTGCTTTGACTGGCTTGTTTCTGGTGATACAGACTCTCTCTTACTCAAAGAAGCACTTTCTTTTTTTGACAGTGAGAGGGTTTCTAACTCAGTGTTTCACAGAGCTCTGGGCACTAACCATAGAAATACAAGGGCAGACATCACACGCTTCTGGATCGTCTGCAATAGCTTGGGAAAGGACCTTGAGTTAAAAAACTGTTAATTACACTCTCAGTCTAGGAATTCATTCTTTCATTACAATTCGATCATATCAGTATGACTGGAAAGTAAAGCATAGTATTTCAGTCAGTCTGAAATACTGAGTGTTTGACAGTAAACCAGCCTTTTTGACATGATCCCATGTTTGTCTTCCCACTAGTTTTGATTCTTTGCTCATTTCAGCCCTCAGACTCATATCAGGGCAACTAAACCTTAAGCCATGCAAAGCTAGATAAAGCTTGTTTCATATCCTATTTATGCATCTTGAGGAAAAAAGATCATTAGAGAACGATTTAAGCAACTGAGATTGAAAGAGAAATTCAGGCAAGGAAAAGTGGGATGTCAGTATATTTGCCCATTAGCCATAGTTCTGATTGCTGTCTTGCTGGCTTTTTACATCATCCCAGAAATATTCTCCTTATTCAGCAAAGAACCTTACTCAAGTTTCCATTATTCTCCTGCAGAACCTTCTCTGCTGACCTTTCCAGAAGTTTGTCATTTATTACATATATTATCCATACCTGCATGCTCTGCTTTTTCTTCCTTCTGAAATCAAATAGCTCGTTTCCTGTGGATCTGTAACAATAGGAAACACACAGTTACGTCCACTGTTTCTTTTATTTCGACTCTCCATGTCAATGCATATCAGGACCCTTTGATGTGACAGGAAGCATCCCAGAAACAATGTAGATTTTACAGTACCTTTAAAAAGGGACCGAAACTTCCTGTACTACATGGTACAGCAGCATACCAGAGTTAACTGCCAAATGAACAAAACAGCATTAAGTGCTTTTCTCCCTAATGTACGACAGTACTTATCCCACAGACTGAGAAGCTCTGACATTTGATCTGTTAGTGGATGACAGGAAAGCTGAACTCAAATTTCAGGGTGTTTTTACACTCAATATAATATTAAGGAGACTGAGCCACTGCAAATACCTTTTGTGTATGCTCTAAAGGCCGCCTGAGGATCCCTTAAAGAACAGTAATTGCCATCTGCCGGCCAAGCCGGGAATGGTCTTTGTCCACAGTTTACTCCATCTGGCTAAATTTGGAAATGGATTTGGGCAAGGGAGACTGTGCAATTGGCAGCCGAGTCTGCACACTGACTGATGAGTGTCTCATCTCATCCTGGAAAGGAGCAGAAAAACTGTAAAGGAGGAGCTGAGTTTGAGGGTTCTGTGACATTGCTATGTTTTTTTGAGATGTCGATTTAAAAATTGATAGCCAGCAAAAAGATTGTTATCTTCTTGTCCGGAAACTGAACTTTAAATTTTATACTTTTGAGTGACAAAAAGAGAATGTAGGAGAGACAAATCCCTTGCTGCTGGGAGAGGAAGGCCAGGTCTCTGCAAATTTCTGTCTCCAGATCTGAGCTGGCTAGAAGCAGGAGGGAAGCATCACAGTAATCCCTGCCTATTCTCATCCCAAATCCTGTCTAGCACAACATGATCATCCCTGACTCTCCCCTCTTGTCTGCTTTTTGCCAGTTGTGACTTTTTATCTCCCAAGCCCTTCTGTCTCCAAACTCATTTTGCAACCCACCCCAACTCAGAGCCAAACAATTTCTCCTCACCCTTTCAATCCAGAACCCCTGACATTTTCCATCTCCTTTCCCATCCTTCCCTGAATTCTTTTTCCTAACCAGATTTCCTTCTTTTCCTCCACTCTCATATTTTTCCATATCCCCCACCTTCTCACTGCAAGAAACCCCAGCCTGCAGAGCACACCTCTTGCCCCCAGTGCTCAGTGCAGGCCCCCACACCTGCCCCAGCCTCCTGACTTCTCCTGCTCAGAACAATTCTACCTGTCTAAAGTAAAGGTAAGACAGAGGATGCAGAAAGGCATGACATGTCTTGGAAGCACAGATGTAAGTTTACTTGAATACTTCTCTATTCATTAGAAGGTAGAAGAGAGGAATTGGACTCTCCCTTACTCTTCTCATCTGCAGGCTGAACAAACCCAGCTTTCTCAGCCTCCACTTGTGCAGTATGTGCTGCAGCATCCTGACCATCTTGGTGACC
Source organism: Coracopsis vasa (assembly GCA_026283785.1). NCBI lineage: Eukaryota > Metazoa > Chordata > Aves > Psittaciformes > Psittacidae > Coracopsis > Coracopsis vasa. The sequence goes on from JANHGB010010338.1 coordinate 72,119, forward strand.
CTTCCTGGACCCTCTCCAATTTGTAAATATTGCTTTTGCACTAGGGAGGCCCAATCCAAACACAGTACCTCAGACATGGCCTCATGCATGTCAAATACAGAGAATAATCACTTCCCTCAACTTGCTGGCCATGCTCTTGCTAATATAGACCAGTTAGTCCTCATGGCTGCAAAAGAAACTACAGATGCCTATTCAGCTGATTGCTCACCTGCAGCTTCCTGCAAAGCTATTTTTTATCCTGTGTATCCCCAGCCTGCACTGCTGCATGTGGTTATGACATCCTTAGTGCAGTATTTTCCATTTTCTGTTACTGAACTCCATGAGGTTTTTGTTGGCCATTCAGAAGGAACGTGCTAAGCTGGAGGAAGAATCCATCCTGCTTTCCAGTAGATTGACCACTTTCTCCAGTTCAGTATCATCCATGAGCTTCATGCAGGTACAGACCATCCCACTGCACAGGTGGCAAAGAAGTGAAGCAGTAACTTCCTCTGTTTCCCAGACTTGATGGAATTATGATAAATGGACTTGTTATATCACCCATAATATTTTCTGGCAGGAGTTCCATAGCTTCACTGCCTGTGAGAAAAAAACACATTCTTTACGTGCCACTTATTTCCTGTAAATTTCATTGGATAGTCCCAAATTAACTGTCTCTTCCCATACAAGAACAACTTTTTCTATTAACCATCTCCATATCATCTATTAATTAATGTATCTCTGTGATATTCCTTGTCAGCTGTATCTCTCTCAGGCAGAAGAGCTGATTGAGTCATTCTCCCTATAGAAGCCATTCCATATCTTTAGGTCATTTTTGGCCTCCTCTGAGCTATCTCTGTTATGGCCCCTTTCAAGCTGGAGGACAGGGGTAGCTGAACTGCACACAGCAGTCAGGGTATGGGCTCAATTTGAATTTACACAGGAGCAAATGTTTGTACTCTATTTCATTTTCCTCCCACTAATTCTTCTTTTCCCATACTAATTCTTAATGTTTGATTTACTTTTTTGACTATCAGAGTGACTTTTTCACTCTGTAATATAATGTCAAGGTCTCATTCCCAAAGAGCCATGGTTGTTAGCTCAGAACACTTGTAATTTATTTTTTTTTAAGATGATGTCAGTTTTGTTCCTCATTTGTACATACCAACACTAAATATAATTCGAGTGGTATGAAAATGGCACTCTCAGAAGAGTTTTCTGGATATCTTTGCAGGTGGCACTCATCTTTACAATATCAACTTATCCAACATCAGCAGCAAACTTTGTCACATCATGTTATCAAACTACAAGTTGTGGAAGAATTTGAATATAGCCAGTAACTGGGAAGCAAAATAGCAGCTTAAAATCAATGCTGTGAAACATAAATGTGAAGAAAAAAAATAAAACCTTCTCTAGATGCATAAAATAATGGTCTTTAGTATGCTGTTGTCATTAGAATTTTCATTCGAGAAGAGAGATCTTCTCAACTTATTTTGGCTCCTTCTCTGGCAGAAATAGCTCCCTAAACAATAATGTCTAACAGGCACATAAACCATTAATCATTATTAAGAAGAGAAAATCAAAAAGAAAATGTTGGATATGTCAGAATTAGTCATGCAACAATACCTTTGTTATTGCATACAATTCCCTTCTCAGAAAGAATATAATAGAAGAAGAAAAAGTATAAAGAGGATGAATTATCCATATGATACAGCTTCATTGTGAAAAGCATTTAAATTGGCCAAGACTCTTCAGCTTGGGAAAGAAATCAGTAAGGAAACTGAGGCCTGTAAAATCATGAAAGGTGAAGGGAAATATTATCTTCTGATTCTCAAACAAAAGACCTAAGGAGAGTCCAGGAATACTATCAGGCCTCAGGTTTCACCCAATAATTACTATGTCACTCAACAAAACTAAATTATGGAACTAATCAATACAAAGTACTTGAAATACCAAAATTATATCCTTAACAATAAAACAATAGCAAGAGTCATAAAAGAAAGATGTCATAACAACAAAATACAACATGCAGGAGGCTGTCTCCAGCTCAAGAACTTTACATACTTCAGGTTTCTTTATACTATGGAATAGTATACTGGGAAAATAGCAGGAGAGGTATTGAAATAAAGCTCTGTTAAGTTTCTCCCTGTTCTCATACTCTTTCCCAAAGCACCTGGAACAGGACACTTAATGCTCATTTTAAACTTCCAGGGTGAAGACAAATGCAGTTCCCTGCTACCACAGACACTGCAGTTTATTTTCCTATATCTGGGGAAATTGCACAGACAGCCCATCCAGCAGGTAATGGGTGAGTCTTACCTTTGGGAAAGGAACTCTCTAAATCATGTCCCCTTAGAAGAAAAGAACTCTTGATGTGAATTGAGTGTGGTTGTTCTTTGTCTTGTCACAGGGGTGAAAATTCAAAATGGATAGAAATAAAAATGTTAGAGCAAAGCACCGTGCTTATACGTAACTGAATTTCTTCAACTTATGAAACATTAGCACGGATATTTGCATTATCATCAGGTTATACCAAATATAAAGGTATGAAATGTTTCCATGGTCACAAATCAACTTTTTCCAATCCCCAGTATTTTCATTCAGTGGGATGTTTTGGCTATTCTGATTTGGAAGAACAGTTTGCAATGTTGCAATTTCCAGGAATTCCCTTTTCCTAACAATTTGTTCCTCATCACAGACTGATTATGAAATGCCAGTGTTTTTGTCTGGAAAAGGAAGGTTTGTGTCACTTCAAAACATTCTTCTTGTAGATATCTTTATTCATGCAACTGCTAATCCTTAGTGATCCCACTAAGATCTCTCCCTCAGCAGGAAGCTGGAGTGGCAATGAGCTCACTTAGATCTTCTGGTCCATGGAAGGAGTATCCAGTAATTCTCCTATCTCACACCCAAACCATCAATCTAAAACAAAAAACCACTTTAATCACACAAGTACTTCTTGGCAAGCACAAAATAGAAAAGAGGAATAATTATTCTCCAAACAGGAACGCTTGTTCTCCTTAGTGCAATAGAGAAATAAGAAACAGGGTTCTCGAGGGCAGACTGTGTTCAACACTCTTCTGCAATGTATGATTGCAAGTCAACAGGAGCCCTCAAGGGATAAGATCTTAGGATGTTTTGGGTTTTGTTTTTTCAAGAGAAATTACCAGAATGCAGGAAAACCACTTTCAGTCTCTGGAGAGCCATGTGCCACTTCAGTATTTTAGTGAGGACTTTTCCTTACATTGTGTTTTTCACTCTGCTGAGCACAACAAGGTTCTGGGATCCTTCTTGGAGGAACCTGGGTATTACAGTTCTACAATAAATAATTGCGAGCATTCAAAACCTTCTTGAAGGTTGGACTGTGATTTGGAAAGGAATAGAGTAAGATTTAAGACAAACCTCTCCACAAGTCTGCTACAAACCAGATTGTGTCAGATAAATACAAACTTGGGAAGCTGTGGGTTTGGGGGTTTTGTTGTTTGCTTTTGTATCTTAAGTAAGTGTGAATGGGGCCTAAGACTTTTGACAAATGGAACCTGACTCAAGATCCTTAAGTAGGAATAATATGACACTTCATACTGTGATGCACTTATGGGAACCGATGCAGCTCAGGGTGGGGGCTGACACACGGTGACAGCTTTCTGTGTGACATACGGGAAAAGGTTTTAAAGATCTTGCTCCAACTTAAATTTTATAATTGATGATTCTTTCTTCCCTGCAAAACCTCCCTTTTCACACAGACGTCAAAATTGGTTTTGCATACATGAGAATTGTATAAGCTTTTCTCTCTCCTTTTCCTATCTTTCAAGTCAGATGTCTAGTTCAATGTCCATGAGGGGACTTAGAAACTTTCTGGTCTTCTGATTCCAGTAACCTGGCTTTTGCTATGAGAAAACACCTAATGCCTTGTCTTAACAGTTTGCCTGTTCTTTAACACTCACTTGTCTTGCTGACAGAGTTAGGCCCATGGAAATTAGCTCTCTACCTAATAGGTTGAAAAGTTCATCCTGTTCTACTTCTTAATAGAACAACAAAACTTTCCTGTAAACTCAGCTCCCAGAATCGATTACAAGTCTGGTGTAGCTGGCTCTGACCAAATGCTGGCACCCTTTTAAAAAACCACAATTTTTGACAAGTTTTTTCCTTCTTCTCTGCTAGCATTTAATACATCTTTTCCTCCAGGCATACCAGGCAGGTCGCATAAATCTCCTGCCTCAAGCATGAGTCTCTAAAGGAAGAAGATTTATCTTTGACAGAATCTCATGCATGAGACCATCTTTAGGGTAGGTTTGTTGTGTCCTATGCAGCCCACATGCTGAAAAAACGTTTCACTTGTCACTTTCTCATAATATACCTTTAACTATACTTTTCCCTTAGCAGGGACAGCTTTGTCTACACGCACTTAAACTCTTCAGTCACTTTACCACACAAACCACAGAATAGATTTCCTTCCAGGAATTGAAAGAAAAGTAATTGAGAACCTAATCAGCTATTACCTCCTGAAAACAGCAGCATGGGTCTAATGGAATTTAAATTAAATTGAAAGTATTTTTCATAACTGGAGAAAATAACTAAATCTGTCTTCAAAAGATTTGAGGCTCCTGCTAAGATACAGTGTTAGCTTTCCAAACATAACATACCACCATGCAGTATTTCTGATCATGCTCAGACTAGAACAAGCACAACAATCTTTTATTCAAGTTCATTAAACAGAATCATTCAATGCAGCTCAAATAATCTTATTCATGCCATAGCTCCATAACATCGGAGCGGAAAGAAGTATGTTGAAAAATCTTCATAGTGGAGAAAATCTTTCCGGCTAAACTAGAAGCCACATAAATTCTGTCAGAAGGTTACTCCTGATGGAAAGGAGAAGTTTCCTGAATATTATTTTGGAGGTTCCCTTTAAACCAACCTGAACAGATTCCTTTGTGTTGTCCTAAAAGGCACACATATGAACTAGTATCTCTCTTACTAGTGACCAGGGATGGGTCCTATTGGGCTTTGTTGAAAAAATTAAATATTTCTGCGAGGTGTTCTTTGTAAATAAAATCACAAATTGTGAGTGGTTCCATTTAGGTCAGCTTCTTTCTGGCCAAGCACTGCTGACAGCTGCTCCAGCTCCACCACAGCACAGACAGCACAGACTCCAGCCCTGGGAAGGCACATGAAAGCCACCAGCAGAGACCACACCAACAGGGAACTCACAACTTTCACATTTTACCTTTATTCACAGCGCAAATCCCCTCTGAAAAAGTCAGTTGACCTTTGCTTTCACATCTGTAAAATGATGTTAAAAGTGATCTTCACAGCGAAAGATGTGAAGCTCACTGCAAAGACAGGTCCCCAAAACCACTGGTTTCCTTAAGCACAGACTCTGAACCATAGTAATTCTCAAACTCAGGCACCATAATACAGATAATACTGCAAGTAACAGCACAAGTGTCAGGAGCTACCTCATGTCTCCCATCCTGCTCCCAGCCTTTTGCTTCCTCCCTAGCACACAGTGAGCCACCCAGTTGTGCTGAGCCAGATCAGGGAACTGATCTAGCTTCAGAACAAAGAACTTCTCCATTTTTCCCCCAACCCCTCACTTTTTAAAGCTAGTTCAATTGCCTCATCTGGATGCCAGTCCCACAAACAGCTGCACCTTCATAATCCCTTACGTCAGCACTGCTGCTGAACCACATGGTGTTATCTATAAAGTGTTGGGTTTGCAGTTTTGTTTGAGGTTTTTTTTTTTAAGAAATATCATTATGTATGACCTGCTGCCTTGGGGAAACTGGAGAAAGCTAATGGCAGGAAGGGTGGATATCCCTCTCTCTGGAAGGAAAATGAGAAGGAAATGCTCAGCAGTTGCCAGGCCTCTGAATCTTTCTTCAAGTGAGCCTTTCTGCTCAGCCCTGAAGAAGCGAGCATCTGAAACACAAACAGAAACCCCTCACTCATCAACTACAGAGCACACTTGAGTTGAATGGCTGTTTGCCTCTGATATCCTGGAAGCCTTCAGGCATCTCAGGTATGTTCAGAGAAGAAAGAATGTAAAAAAAAAAAAAAAAAAAAGAAGAAGGAAAGGCACCTACAAACTTCTTTTAATGGCATAAAAACCTCCAAGTCTGCCTAATTCAAATAACCCTGATGAGCAAGGGATTATTCCTGTGTGCAAAGTGAGCCAACAGGACCTGAAATCTATCACCTCTTATGAATTGAAAGTTTATCACTCTTTATGGGCATGCTGCACGTGCACTTGGAGGGGCTCATTAATTCTTTGTAATAACCTGTTTTCAATTAAAAAAATAAAGGGCTGTGATGGGAGATGGATGCAAGTTCTGCATTGCACTTTTTGCAGCAAACCATCCCAATACAAATTTCCTGATACTGCAGATGTGAGTGCCCATCTTTTGGCAGTGACACATGCCAAACACTTCTTTGCTCATGAGAACCAGGAGAGCTCATCTTTGCTTAGAGATGTTTCATCTGCATTTATACTGCTAAATACATTGCTTTGTTGCACTGGGACTAGTTTCTGTCACATGCAAGGGCATGATACACCAGGATAGAGAAGAGACATTTTGCCTGAATCTTTGCTTTCACCTCACCTTCCTCCAGAGGAGAGAACAACTATTGAGCCAAGGAGCTCCATTCCACTGGAGAAAAACGTTAGCAACTTGCACTCAAAACTGAAAAGATATGACTAACTACTCATGGACTTCTTTGGATTAGGAAAACAGAGGCCCCAACTTAGTACAAGGAATACGCCTTTATCTGAAAAACAGGCAGGGAGGGAAGAGGCTTTTAAACTATCTTTTGGCAACAGCTGACATTAGGCCCCAATGTGCCTATCTACAGCTAACATAGATAATCACTGTTGCCAGCAGTAATTCCAGAGCATAAAGCAGCATCAGTAATTCCCCCATCCAGAGGCCAGCAGCAGGAAGCAATGGTTGAATTTTACAGATTTTAAAACAGGGAGAAATAACACCAGCACCTAAAGGTGCCTTGGAATTGATGATACAGGGTTCAGCCTTAAGTGAAGGTCCTTTTACTGCATGTGTGCCAAGCACTGCCTTCTCTGTGGAGCACGCATCAATACTAGGAAAAAGGGAGATAAAGACAGATTTTTAAGTCCATCTTCCTTTGCATTGCAGCGCTGTATATGTAAAAAAAGAAACATTCTTTTTTCATGTGCATTGCTGAGATCTTCACAGGCAATGTAACACATGGCAAATGCGCATAACCCACTGGCAGGGGATAACCAACTACAGATCTCCTTCTGAGTTTGCTGAGCAAAGCCTGGCACTCCTTCCACTGGCACCAGCAGGTCAGTGCTCTTGCTCAAATTCTCCCACTTGGTAACAACTGGAGAAACGAGCTGAGAATGGAGAATGGAGAAATGGGTTAGACCTCTCCTGCAGATTTCCCTGCCTGACTGACATGCCTGATCTTGTAATTGACAGGACAGCTCTTCATCCCATCCCCTCTTTTGATTGTAGCTCCTGACCACCAGCTTTGTAGTTTGACTCCTCATGCTGAATGTGGCTCTCAGTTCCTTACTTCAGTTTGCCCAGATGCTCTCAGTAAGTGCCTTGGCTGTTACAGTGATGAACCGAAAGGGGATTAAGCAAATAATGGTCAGTTCAGAGTACAGAAGACATCTGAGAAAGATGAGGAAGACTGATATTGTGACCACTAGCAGAGCAGAAAGAAGAGATTGATGATGTATCACCACAAGCAATAAAGCACAAGAAACTCCTTGCCAGTACAAAGAGATGATCTGGACAAACAGCAGGAAACGGGTCAGTGCAGCTGTGTCTGGTTTGAAGGCTGTGAGAATAAAAGAAGTCAAAAGGAGAAAATCGCGGCAATCAAAGTAGAAGGCAGTTAGGGCCCATATGGGCATACTTCAGTATCATGGACAGGGTGAGAAATCCAGGTTTTATAGGTGGTGTGCAACAACACAGGAAGAATTATGGGATTATCAGAGGGAAGAAGGGGAACATAATGAGAATTTGGGGAATGTCAGTAACCACACATGCTTTCTGTTAAGTTCTGCTCAAAACTTCACTTCTACTTCTCCTGAATTACTTTGTGTAGGGCAATAGAAAGATCAAGTAGACTGAACAGGACTGAAAGTCAAAGAAAACAAGAACAGATGAAGAACAGGCACCTTAGAACTGTCTCAATCAGCATACATGTACCATGCTCAATGACAGCTCCAAGTAGATGATTCCCATGTTATTTAGGATAGGGCTTAATCCCAGATTACTGATAAATTTCTCTCCCAATGCCCATCTTCATTTCTTTGCCCACAGAGCACTTAGCACTGCCTACCACGGTCTCCAAGATAATCAATTCCCCCCTAGTCAGGTAGGTCCCTCAGAAGCTCTGTCTCCCAAAAATTTCAGCTCCCCATCACTATCTTCTGCATAGATGCATGACAGCAAAGCTGTTCTTCCTTTACAGCATTAGCCATATTGTTAGCTTTGAACATTCATCCATTTAGGAAGGCAATCCTACACAGGCTTCACATTCAGGAGCCTCGTGGCTCTATTCCTTGTATTCTTTTAGGAAACCTAACTTCTGATACAACTGACCTATTTCTCAGCTATGCCTCTGGATTGCAGCTGGGATGTGTCACTGCTGCTAGAGGCACTTTAGCAAAGTCCAAGAGTAAGAGATTAATTATACTTGGAGATAGGGAAGAACTGTCTGCACCACATGTAATACACGTTAATATGTATTTCATATGGCTATAGAATATAAATTATGCACAGCTGCTTTTTCCACTTCCCTCTTTTTAATAGTAAAAATGCCTCTTAACACAGTTCTGCTCTAGTCTCTTTATACTCGACAGTATCTAGAACAAGAAATGGTCAGCCTTTTCCTCCCTGGTTGGAGGATGCAGCAGGCAGTGCGATACCTGGTGTGTCTGCAATGTCCTCCCTTCACGCTCTTTGCTAACCCTCCCAGTTGCAACCAAGCCAGCGAAGGGAGGAAACCCTCACAGTCAAACCCAGAAAGCACTGAGTGGAAACAAATAAGGTTGCTAAGGAACAGTAAAGATAAACTCAAACCCACAAAATCCAGGAAACAGAAAGGAGTTCATATGCTCTTTTCAAACACACATCACGCATTGCTCTCAGTGCTCAGTCTGTCACATCAGGCTAGCAAAAGGCTAAGGCTGTGATTGTATGTGTCCAGGACTCATTCCCCAAAATGCGGGCATCTCAAGAACCTAGCATATCACGGCCACTTAACTTTATCTACCTCTCTTCCTACTTTTTTTAATTGCACCACACACAAAGAGAGCCAAGTAAACTTGCAGTGCAGGTAGACCCTAAATTCTGTCTATCATTAGTTATCCATAATAACAGTAGTCTCCTAAAGAGGAGCAACGAATATGCCAGTGGCACAGTTGAGCATACAGAGGCACAAATCATACCCTCCCTGCCAGCTAAAGACAGCATGGGCTTGACTGCCAATTTGCAGCTCCACCTCCATTTTACAGCACAGGTACAACCTCGGGAGCCATGCTTTGCCCACAGGGATTTTCTTGAAACCAAATCTACTGTCACACTCAACCCATAAACAAAGCTATCTCCAGTGCGTTGTGAGGTAAGAAGATGAAAGCCAGGGAAAAGAGGTGAACATGCCAGTTATGCCTTGCCCAAGCCACACAGACCCTGGGGGCATGTTTATGTGTTTTCAGAGCCTGGTGAACTCTGGAAGCAAGGGGCAATTGAGGCAAGACAAGCCCCTTCCATCAACTGCCCTTTGGGCACCTTCTTCATGCACACAGCTATATTGCAGCACCTGACAAATTTCATCACACCTTAAAAGAGTCTGGAAAATAAGAACATGCCACCAGAAAGGTTATATTTAGCCCTCCTATCTCCATTCAGCTTGAGTTAAATCAGATACTCAGAATGTACCAATTGCCTACCATGCATACGTGCAGTTGTACATGCCATACATCTGAAATCACATTAGCCACCAGCCTTGTGGATTAATCAGTGCTTCACAGCAAGGTTGAAACCTCTCTGAAAGCAGTGAGGTGAACTCAGTTGCTAATTTGGCTTCATCCTATCTCGTCATACAGAAATCAGAGTGGTTCATTTGTGCCATGAGAAAAAAAAAAAGAGAACATTTCCGCTTCGCACTCAAGAGTTTGCACCAAAAAACACCACTTTGAGTAGTGCAATGCACTTACTAGAAATGGAGCAAATTTTAATCCTTGCTAGCAATGTAACTTGAAAGTGATCAAGCAAACCTTACAGAATTTCTCCTTGCCTCACATCTCTCATGCATTTTTGTCCACATGTGGCTGTATTCCACCAGTACAAAAACTACAAATAAAAGGTTATTCACACAAACAGCCCCAGACGTGGGACACCAGGCACTTCAGATTGTACCTGTAGTCAGCAAGAAGACCCTGCAAAGGGTGAATAGATGCACCTGGGTTCTCCCTGCGGACCCATTTCCTCTGCTCAAGGACTTTGCATCTCTCTGAAGCTGCACAGTAACCATACACAGTTGCCAGCAGGTGCAGTAGCCCTCACCTGCCCCAGCATGAAACAAAATCAATGCAAGGATGCAACAGCTTATCTCTGGGGGCTACTACTGAACAACTGTCTCACTTTTTACATTAAGAAATAACAGGTTAGATGGTCTACTTTACTGCTATGAAATTCAGGTTTTAAACACCAAATTGAGCAACAAAATTAGCTTCCAAATTAGGAAAATACAATTAAAAAGCCCAAGTATTTTATGACAATGGGCATGCTTTTACTATTTCTTTTACAGCTGTTAAGTTCATAAAAATCACCATAAAAATAAGTTAATACATGGAAGATCAATGCCTGTGCCCTCAAAAAGATCCCAAACTTTTGAAGTGCTTTCTTTTTCACACAAGCTTTATCAAACCAGCGTAGCAGGAACATCATGTGTAGCATTTGCACAGCCCCAGTTACAGCTCAGCTCTCACACATGGAAAGCAAAGCTGCCCAGCAGCTTCCATCTATGGTGCAGAAGTGAAAATAACAAACTGCCTGTTTCTAATGTGACATATCAGCTGACTACACTGAGAAAACTAACAAGAAAAGATCAAGTATTAAAAATGTAACTAGGATGAGCAAGCTTATTATGTTCATGATAACGTATGCATACTTTTATCATAATTATGCTAAAGGGCAGAGTAATAGCTTCCAAAGAGACATGCAGAAGGAAAAAACACGGTTTTTCAGTATGTTCCAAACCATGGAAAACCACACCAGAGTCTCACTGAGCTCTTAAACAAGAGTCTTTAACCAAGGAGTCTTCAACCGAGGAGTCTTCACTAACTCACGAGCACAAACTTCGGAGACAAGCAAGGGTAAGAAGAGACTTCCACCTTTCATGGTGCTTCACATGCTTCCATTCTCAGCATAAATCAAGCATCAAAGGTTGAAATCCAAACTGTAAAGGCTTAATTTGCCTAAAACAAACATCAGGTACTTTGCTACCATGGTGATGAACACACATCGTAATCACTCCCGATTCTGCAACTGTAAAGTAGGTCTTGGTGTGATAGTTACAGACCTAGTCTGGCATCAGACACATACTGTGAGCTCCCACTTTAGAAAAGAATTTATAGTTTATTGAGTATTGCAGTCATGCAAAACCTGAAATACATAAACAATAAACAGAGTAGTTGTGCTGTGTATATTAATGCATATACACTACTCTGGTCCAGTGCAGAATTTACAAGATGAGTTGATTGACCAAGGGTTCCCAACATAGCATCCATAAAACTGTTTGGGAAATGAGTCACTTGCTTGACTAGCATATGTTTGCTGACACCAAGAGAATAAATACTCAGCTTCAGAAAACTAAGCAAGTTATATCATATTTTTTATTTTAAATTACCAAGTTCTGTGTTAAAGCTCAATACCCCCATGTCCCTCTAAAATGACAGACCATTAAAAAGACTTCTTTATAAAACTAAAGTTAACAGCAGCCAAATCTTTTATGTCTGACACATTTGTATTACAGTATATATACCAAATTTGAAGGTACAAAAAGATTTCAAAGCTGTTCCAGATTATCAAGCTGATTTTGACTTTTTGGGACTAACCCCACTATCTTCAGCTACCTTCTCTGCTGGCCTCTTTTTTAACCCTTTCATTTTCCGCGTCTGCAGTTTCCCAAGATCTTGCTTCTGCATGTGGATTCGGCCATAAGTCGTACCGAATGCATCATGGGAGATATTCTTTTTCTTCTTAGGCTGTAACGGAAGAACAACATCAGTATTTCTGAGTGGAGAGTGCCAAGAGTTTGGGTAAGAGTCAAGTGCCTAAAAGCAAGGCCATGTACAGTGGAGTTTAGAGATTAAGATTTGATCTGTATGTTCTATGGGCTTCCAGAGAAGCGTCTGTATGCCAGCTGATCACCACAGAAGTGCTGTGGCTCCAGAAACCTCACAAAAAAGTAATATATAAAAGTAAGCTTTGGTCAAATACAATAATTAATACTTCAACTTTTACTGCTCTTCACATACAGATCTGGAAGTAACATACTTTCCAAGGTACATACCTTCAGGGCTTTCGGCTGCTTTAAAGACAGCTTATAAAGGTCATCTGAAGCTAAATGTGTCCTCCTCATAACCAGATCTAATGAAGGTCCCATCTCTTCCAGTTCAATTCTTGGTATTTTACAGCCAGATTTCTTCAGAAGAACCCTAGAAGGGAAAACCAATCAAAATCAACATTGTCCTCTGTGATGAAGATTCATCTGTCTTTACCTAAAGGGCAGATTCAGTCCTGTAGCTCAGAAGACTATTCAAAACAACTGCTAATGCTAACTCTAATGCTAACACATTATTGAGGATGATGTGTGGCAAGAACAATTTGTAATATATTAAATGCATCCCACCACAATTTGAACACACAGTATTATCAGTCTTACTGTTAAAACTCAGTTCCAGTACCCTGAAAGCCATATATTTCCTCAAATTCAAAATAATGGCCTGGGTATTAACAGCCATGAAAAACATTTACTATAGTATACAGCAAAATAACCTGAGCACTAACTAAGAACATTTTTTGTTTGTTTGATTTGAAGAATGAGACTCATAAAGGTAGGGAAATCAAAATCACATGGAACACAAGCTACGAATGCTCACAGCCTCCTAAGGCAAGGTCATGATCTGTGAGGCTGAACACCAACACATCGAGACAAGACTGTCTTGTCCTGCCATTTCCTGTTTTTCCTAGTGTATTGTTGGCTGCAGCCATCCACCTGCATTCTCCAATAAACACCTAAGTGAGGAGAGTCCTAGAATCAGCCTGAGAACAGACTAAGTCTATGAAATCTAAGACAGTACTCTGAATTCACCAAGTTAATTCTCACCACCCTACTAATCCAACCACACAAAAGAGCAATCCTCCTAGCTAGCAGGCAAAGCTCAACAAGAAAGGAAGCAGCAGGTTTAGGGCTTGAGTGTTTTCCTTCTGCTCTACAAGTGGTATTCCATACCACAGCACAGTATATAAACTGCGGGGAGTTACCCAGAAGGTCGAGATCGCTGTTCAGGTCAGGCTGGGTATCAGCTGGCGGGTGGTGAGCAATTGTATTGTGCATCACTTGTGTTTATTGGTTTTTTTCCTTTCCCCTTTTAGTTTTGTATTTTTTCCCCTTATTTCCCTTATCATTACTATCAGTAGTAGTAGCAGTCGTAGTTTTATATTACAACTTAGTTACTGGACTGTTCTCATCTCAACCCATGGGGCTGATGTTCTTTCGAGCCTCCTCCCCCTCCCACCCAACCAGGAAGGTACGGAATGAGTGAGCGGCTGCATGGTGCCGAGTTACCGGCTGGGCTTAAACCACGACATGTACCAAGAAGCAAGCAAATAGATAAAACACATACTCACTTATAGCTTCGCATGTAAATTTTCCCATCTACAGCTGTGAAATGCAGGACGTACTCTAAACCAGCCAGACGAATATTTGGCACACTAGGACCTCTGAAGAAATCTGAAAGAATAAATGCCAGCATTCTTGGCTGAAAATCAAACCAGCAGATAACTGTAACAAATTGCTTTACTTCATAATGGACCTGCATCACACCACTGATGTGAACTCCTTGCCTATACAGATACTTTTATTGCTTCTAACTAAGCGAGGTTATACAAGGGATGGCTCTAGAGAAGCTGAATCTGTATGTTTAATGTGACTCTTACAAACAGCTGCTACTTAAAACTGTAGTCCTGCCAAAACACAGCACAGAAATCTAACATTGCACATGTTAGCTCCTGCAGTAGTGAAACCAAACATGTAGAAACCCTGACAGGCGTACAGTGACTTCCCAGAGACTGTTTGTTAGCAACATACATGGCAAGTTCATGGAGAACAGCAAACATACTTTCAGAGCAGTAACTTAGCTTTATTAAGCTAATTGGGATAACTGCATTGTCTATTCCTTTAAATACTCAGCTCTAAAGTCAGAAAAATTAAATGTACCTTTAGGCCAGTTTAAGCTCAGCTAAGCATAGATCAATAGGGAGAAGGCACGAGTTCAGGTACCTGTTTAAAGACACCATTCAAAAAACTTAAGATTTTTAATTAGAGCCAGATTTTGGAAGAGTACAAAGAAGGATAAAAGCCAGTACAAAACAGATTGAAATTGTATCTTATAGTCTACTCTTATCTGCATTTTCCCTCTCTGACTTGGGAAAAAGTTTAGATATATTGTTTCTTTCATACCTCCCACATAACAAAGCACTTCTGTCCTTCAGGCAAAGCACTACTCATCACTGCAAATGTGTTCTCTATCTATTAAGCAACACATCTATAAAATAATACACTTGAAATAGTTGCTTAGTTTGCACAGAGAACACTGAAATACAGGTTAAATGCAAAATGAGCTGTCTCTAGCAAGGTTCTTCTATCAGGCTATGAAAAAAAATACTGTGCAATCAGAGAGCTTGCAGTAAGCACAGCAATCTGTCCAACATATGCAGAGGGTGGAGAAAGAATGTGACCTTGACTGAGGGAACAAGGTGTGCTAATAAACATGACAGGGTAATGCTGAAACACAGGAGAAATGCTAACAGATGCAAAACACATCAGTCTCTTCCGTTCTGTCCCACTTTCAGATCCCTGGGCTAGTTGTCTTTTCCTCCACTACCTTTTTCAAGAGTATCAGCACTGAAGTGACATCCAAAATAAAGTCTTGCTGGCAGATAGCAGCTGGAGTCTAGCCAGGAAACTTCCGTGGTCAACTAAATACTCTCCTCCTCTTGTTGGCTGAGCTTGTAGGTAGAGAAAAAGTGGCAAATAAAATACTTTGGTCGCTTCTGGCATGTGTTTCCCCTCTGACTAGTTCTCTGTGGGCATGAAAGCTAACATTTACAGTGGTTTTACTGGCAACATCTTCCTTTCGTATTTTCCTGTGGCATCAAACATCTTTTCACTCACAGGATGATCTCTTCCAACAAATGCAGGTGGTCAGGAATTTCTGTTTCCTGGCACTGCTGAACAGCTGCAGAAACCTCAGGCTTCAGGATGCCCAGAGAGCTGAAGTTTTTTTAATGTACTCTTAATTTACAACTCTTGCTTTGGTTGGACTAGACTTGCTTTCTCCTTTCTTTCCATTCCCTAGTTCTTTCTCCCACTAGTCCTCAACATGTTTCCAGAACTTCTAATTTTCCTGCAAAGAGCTTCACAGGACCTTTCCATTTCCAGACTAAATTCCTGAATTATTTTGGAACATTAGTCTATACACTTCTTTTTGTATCAATTCCTATGCAAAAGCTGGTAACACTGTAACCTATGTAGCTATAGTTAGCATTAGTGGAGTTCAAACTCTACCCCAGACATTTCCCAGCCACCCCCCTTCCAGGCCAGAAGGAATGTGCAAACTTCTGAGACACTCAAAGAAGCCTGTGTGAAGAACAAGGTGATGGCCAATCTAAAATTGTAGATGTCTCCTAGAAACCAACATTTTAGAAAGTGTGTAAGTAAGTCAGGCAATGCTTCTCCATTTTTAGGATGAAACGGGTATGCAATAACAGAACTAGACAGCGGGCAGTGTAGTAAGCAGTGACACATTTTATAAATAAAAGCATAAAAAGTTATTAGAATCTCATGAGCTGCATTCCAAGGACTTACATCATAAATGCACTACCACATCAGTAGACAACAAAAATCAGAAGAGAAAGAATGAGATAGTCAATATTCACCACCTTCAAATGTTTATAAGCACAGTTACTAGCCCTTCATCTTTTCCCCAAAACCAGTCAGCTGTGTTGACAGGATGCAATTTTTCTCCTTTTCTGCTTCTTTTTCAGTCATTGCAGAGGAAATACCTTGCTTTAAGGAATTACAATACTAATGGGGAAAAAAATTAATCTCTAATGGAAAAACCCCACAACCAAACCCCAACCCTGTTTCTAAAGAGCAATCATTTATCTGTTTGCCTAGAAAAAAAGGAGCCCAACTAATATTTATTTTATGTCAAAGGGAGATCTTGCAAAGCTGTAAGATTATGAGTTGGTACAACCTAAGAATGGAATTGAAAGAACAAAGCTGTTCTCACTGGGCCAGTTTCAGTATTTTACCAGAGCTTAAAAAAATAATCTACTTTTAAGAAACCTATTAAAAACAAAAACCACACCACCCTACTTACTAGACCTAGTTCTACCAACCAAGATGCGTTTTTTAAGCATCAAGAGATACAGTGCCATATGACTTCTATGTCCTCAAAGGCTACCTTAAGTATAATCATTTTTGTAGTTCCCCAGAAAGACCCCACAATGTGCTTCATCTTCCAGAGCCTCCAACCTTGAGACAGTAAAAGACTTTATGCCAGTTTTTGACTAAGCTCCAAGCCTGCTTTGAAGTTATGATGCAGCTGTTATCTACAGGCTGCTTTTTACTGTGCGTGCTCTTTCCAAGTAGTCTAATCAATGGCACTTTTGTAAGAATTGGTCAAATTTCCAAAAGAAAATGCTTTCATCATATAAACACAAGTTCAATTATATGGATTTGACTTTTTTGTAAGCAAAAATATCCCACTTTCTGAACTTAATCCACTGATTTCAGATTAGATACTTCAAAAATGTTATTTGGTTAGAAAAGCAATGACCCAGAACAATTACATGGTAAAGACTTTGGCAAAAATTATTTTTCCCCACAATCAAAGTAATGAATTTTAGTGAACACAAAGTTTCAACTTGAGAGTCTTTTAGGCTAGACTCCCCTCCCCCCCACCCCCAGTAACAGTCATGATGATTAGTTAACTTTAATTTCACATGACATGAAACTTACAAGTGCCTGTTCTTGGTTTTTTTCTGTGCTGAACATAAGGAAACATTTATTGACAAACTAGCATTTCCCAACAGAACACATTACTACAGATTTATGCAATCTTACTGCTCACATAATCAAAATACTGACCAATAAGAAGGCTCTTCAGTCTTCTGTATTCTTCATTTACATCAAACATGTCACCAGCAAATATCAGCATTGGTTTTGTTCCTTCAGGACACTTACTGTTCTGTGGAATAAGAATTTTAAAACAGACCAAAGATTCAGACCCCGTTAGGGAACATATTATTGCCATAGTATGTGGTTAGCCATTCAGCACTGAATGAAAAACTCTTTTGACCTGAGTTCAGTATGGACACAATAAGCATTTTTGTTCTGTCACTGAACACCACTGTACACATATGGATGGACTTTGTATTTAGAAGGGTGAATTGTGTTATTCTTTGTGCTGGATTAACAAAAGAGAGCTTCTTTACTATAAAATGCAATAGATAATACCTTCTGGTGAAAATGAGTGAAATTTCACAACTACTAACAAGAAAACTAAAATTAGAGGAGAACAAGTCCATTGTACTTCTGACACTAGAGAGTACATGAAAAAGGCAAATTACAGTTTAGTCAATCACCTGATTTTATTTCTGTCCAACAAATAAATTTACTTAACTATAACTTTCCTGCTATAAACAGTGTTGTGTAGATACACACCACAATCTGACTTCAAATGTAAGATTCATCTTTGTAAACAGTAACTTCTTCACTAACTCGCTAGACTGTCCTGCCAGTTTATACACTGTGATAAGAATAGGGATGATAAAAATTCCTTATTTTGCAGTGTATGAACCTCTTGATACAAATGTACACACATATGAAATATGTTTTAGTCTTGCCAAAAGAAGTCTAACATAGCCATAAAAGGTGAATTTTCTCTAGGCTTAAATAATCAAGATATTAGCTTCCTGCCTGAATTAAGTATTGTCCTCTGAAAACTGGCATTTACATGTTACTGAAAGCTAAAGAAAGTTTCAGAATCATCTCAGTCAGCAGAGTGACCCTCTCTAGTTACAATTTGGGAAGACGGATTTCATTTTTCAAAGCCTATGACAGTTTATAGAGGAACCTACCATGAGCAGAACCTGATTACAGAATTTTGTAAGTGTAACTCTTTAATTAAAAAGGAAAATATAAGGAATAAACTGAGTCTAAAAAAAGAATCTGCAAAGGAAGTTGCAAGCTTGCTCAAAACAATCAAAATAAAATAAAAAGCAGTACATAAAAAAAATACCATTCTGGGGTCCACAAATTGGCAATCCTCATAGACTGCACGAAATACTTTTTTTGAACAGCTCTTATCCTTACTTCAAAGCACAGAAAAAGCCAACACCCCCAAAACCCCACCAGCAGATGTCACGGAGATACTGAATTAGCAATTCCTTACCTTGACATCTTTCAGGGATACAAACTTCTCAACGCCTAGCTCAATCATATCTAAGACATGATAGTCAAACATGCGACCTGTGAAAGTGAAAACCAAGAAAATCCAGTTATTTAAATATTCATTGAAAACCAGACCTTTTCCCCAAATAAAAACCCAAGTGAAATAAGTTACCTATTACCAGGTTGTTTGGTCGCTTCTTGTTATGAGAGCCGAACAGAAACAAAGAACAATCTGATTTCTTCGAAAAAAATTCCTACAGTTGAGGAAAAGAACAAAACTCATGAGTTCCACTTTGAAGCCTTTAAAATACTTTGTGAAGATACGTGTCACAAACACATGAGTTTAGGAGCTGCTTAATGAGAAGAGCAACTGCACTTACCAGAAGAGTTTTGAGCATGGCCAAGTCCACATAAGCAAAAACTGACAGCTATATTCCAGGTTCAAATAACAAATAATTTCTATTTCCCATTGCAGTCTTAAAGATTAAGCCAGGCAACTTTTTCTCTCCATTCTATCTGTAATGCCCTTTTTCATAATTCCTCATTATTTGTTTTTTGGTAAAATACCTTCAACTACTTCTCCTTGCCTGAAGGATAAGTCTTTGCAAGTTGGCTACAGTTGTAATGCCTCATTTTAGTCACCCAGATAAGCTTTATGCAGCATATTTGCTTTGCCTAACAGATTCTGAACATTCAGTTAATTCCCTCAACAGCAAACCTAGGAACATCTGCAAATATCTAAAGTTCTCACACTTGGGAACGAGAGTACTACTACAGAGCAACTTTATCTCTATTGATTACTTAAGACTAAGACACTACTTAAAATGAAGCCAATGGTGACTATCACCACTGATATCTTTTCTCCAGGTTGAGTAAATGAAGAACCTATTATAGTATGCTGACTAGAACTAACACAACCACAATTCTTTCTGAAGATGTCTAACTCCAAAACCTTTTTATGCACTGCTGCTTCTCAAGGCAGCCCCTCTTTCTGTGCATCAACCATGATTCCTGGATATACACACACACTATTTATCCTGTACTTCCCAGAAGCACCAGAGTTTCTATACTTGCACTTAGCAGCTGTGAAGCAGAAAATGCCACTGCATCACCTCCTACCTCTGCGACAGCAGCAGCTCAGAGACGACAGTGCAACTCCGCTCCTCAGGAGGTCAGGAGAGACACCCCCAGGGGCAAACACAGGCTGGAATAGCTGCACGTACAAATCATGCAGCTCAGCCATCAGACCCCTGAACAATACTGACTGTGGACAAATCAAGGCTTAGTTTCAGCAAATGATGTCACAAATCTTTCCTTGCTACCTACTCTAAGTTTTCCATTCCATTCACGATATTTTAGGGATGGTTGCCTTACTGTGCTTCATGCCAGAAACAGAAGCACATACTACAACACCTCAGCACCAGTTTTAATGCAGATGAAGCAACATTTTATGTTAGTGTAGCTAGGCCACAAACACAATGTTTTTTTAACACATTAAAACTGCCTTAACTCAACTGTCTAATACAACTTCAGCTGCTACTCTAGCACTCACTATTAAAAAATGATCCTTAATGATCCATAACTGTCTCTCCTCTTCCTTTTTATTTACAGGGGATTCCTTAGATATGTTTCCCCTTTAGTTACACAATCCCTTTCAGACAAGAAAGTGCATTTGTGCCTGGTGTATATACATAAATGTATACATTTTTCCTCTTCACAAATTTACTTAATACAATACCCCAAAACTGCCAACTGCAGCATACATCTTCAGTAAGTTATTTAAGTAACTGCCTCAGACAATAAAAAGCTGACCCTTACTTCCCTATGCGAGTTAGCAGTGACACAGAACAAACTTTAAAAATCATGATCATCAGGAACCAAACAACTAATTTTGGGATAATTAATTCTGTCTTTATTGTAAAGCTACATCACTATCTTCTTTCTCTCACTTTGAAAGAAATGCATATATTGCTTTTATGACAGGCATATTCCAGCAGTTAAAGTAATGCTTCCATTGAAGTGCAAATGCGTAAGAGATAATATTAGGATTAGCCCCTTTATTTTTTGCCTTCCTGCTCATAAATTATCTTGAACTCAAAGCACTGAATCAACACCAAATCCAGATGGGGCATATAACCAGGGCAGATTTATATTAAATACAAGGAAGAAGTTATTTACTATGAGGGTGGTGAAGCACTAGAATGGGTTGGCCCAGAGAAGCTGTGGCTGTCCCATCCCTGGCAGTGCTCAAGGCCAGGCTGGATGGGGCTTTGAGCAACCTGGTCTAGTGGAAGACGTCCCTGCCCATGGCAGTGGCATTGGAACTAGATGAGCTCCTAAATTTGCCTGTCAGTTTACAGAAACATGCATTTACAGTAAAGACAAAGTCCTCACAACATGATTCTGTCCGAGGAAAAATATTCCTACTGACACCATAAAACTAGACATAGTCCAACCTTCCACTTATCCAAACTCCCTATAAACTTTGTTTCTCACCTAGCTTCTCATAGAGCAATAAAAAAAAATATCCTCCAATAAAGTTCTTCTTGACTGTAAAATATCATAAGAGAAATGGTTTATACTCACCAATGATGTCTGATCCTCAAAAGGCCTGGTAATATTTTTCCTGAGGAAAAAAAAAAAAATGAAAAGAGAAAGATTAAAAACAACCAACCGAACCCGGCCCAGACAAGCACTTCTAATTAGTTCTCTGATAACACTAAAATTCTGCATTCTGCTGGGAACTCCAGCAGTACAGGTTCAGGTTTAGTTCAAACCATAACCCTTATGGTTTGAACTAAACCTGAACCTGTACTGCTGGAGTTCCATAAGCCTTATGGTTTGAACTAAACCTTATTAATACTGCTCAGAGCATCTCAGTGACACCATTGCCATTTTAAGCACTTTCCTCCACATTTCCTGTCTCCTGGGGCCTGGCTTCCAGACCACCATCACCACCACCAATGACACTTCATAAACTGCCTTTGCCTATTCATCTAACATTGAATTTAGTTATTACAATTAATGTCTCTGTACTACAACCATACAGATACTGGATTCCCATTTTGAGCAAGACTTATCTATCATTGTAATTCGCAACTCAAATTTATAGGAATTTGGACTCCAGCCTACCCACCTGACAGAACCTCTCCAGCTGTTTGCACAGATCAGTCGGAGAAGCCAACCATTGAAGTTTACCAAATCCTGCTCCGTAACAGCCAGCACAAGTAGCGGGCTAAGCACCAATACTGATCACGTGTAACTTGTTTCCAGTCCACTGAAATTTATGATGAATCCCAGTCACCTTCTGCATCCCCTTCCACTATTCGAGCCCCCAAGCTGGCCAGCATCTCTATTCATGTTTTGAAATTACCAAAAGCTGTCTTGTCAGCAGACTTAAAGATGTCAAAGTGAGACCACTTACTTTCTATACAGTACAGCAAAAGGCTTCTTCACAGCATACTGCAAAAGACAAATTTAGACATGTTATCTCCAAAACATTTAAGTACACAGCACTGCTTTTTCTAAAACCCTGCAATTTACATGATCACAAAAAATAGTGATTGCTTGTGCAAATGGGTCTAGAAGGCACCTCAAAAGGCCTGCTCACAATAATGCCATTCAAGTTGATAGAAATCTTGGTTCCCAATTAATTACAGGACTTATTTGTAGAAGTGGTGAAATAACAAAATAACTGAGAAAGACCTAAAATCAAAGCCATGTAATGGAATCTTTCTGCTTCTATATAGGGATATGAGGAAAAACCAGGAGTGAACAGCAACCAGGCTATCAACAGCATAAGATGGTAAGAAAATGACAAAGCAACGAGAGAAAAGAGTGTAGGGACCTCTATAATATTTTCAGGTATGGAGTTAGAAGACTGGTTAGGATTGTTAAGTTGAAGTTTTAGAAGAGGTTGAAAGCTCTTTATCAATACACAAAAGCAGTTTACAGGATTCTGGGATATAACTTCAGCTGAATGATCCAGTCCCAGTTCTGTACCTAATCCTTTTATGTTCAAACAGACTTGCAACACTTCACCTTCTATACTGGACAATCATGGAAAAAATAACAATGAAGAGATTAAGCTCAAAACCTCTGACAATGAAATTGGAAGAAAATAATCTCCATTACGGGGTAGGGAATGACACCTCTGGAGTGCTAGTCAATCTGATTTGGGAAATGGGGCGAGTATAAAAATATTGATCCGGCAGCTGAGAACATGCAAATTGTAAGAAAAAAAAAAAGGTTGCATTCTATATCCAGTCACTTACAATGTCTTTAAGCACTTCAGTCACCCTTAAGTTTGCATTTCCTCCTTTTATGAGCATAGCAATTTTTGTATTTTCTTTCAGCTTGGGTTCTCTCTTCTCAAGAAATCTTTTTGCTCTCTTAGTTTTAGGCTTTCTGAAACAAATTAATAGTTAAAAACTTAATACTAGTAACAACACCCAACATTGCAGAAAACAGTGAAACAGCAAGAATTGGAACAAGTGTGTTTAAGTAACTTGTTTCAGTGACTCAAACTAATCCCAACCTGCAGAATTACAATCTGTGCTAAATACCCAGTCTCAGATTAATGTATTTTACTGTTACTCTTCTTACTCTTTGTTTCCCCAAACTAGCAAAAGTGATTTTAAGGTCTTGGGCTTTTCAGTTTCTGTTAATTTAAAGCTTAAATAACACCAAAATTCCTACAGACTGACGGGCTTAAATTTACCCCTCACACCAGCACCCTCCCCAAGTTAGAGACTCGCACATGAGAAGAAAACACAGTTCCTCAAATACCACCAACAGCAACCACAAGAAAAGCTCAAGTACAACACATCTATTGGCACGGACCAGAGAGCAGTAAGGGCATTATTTAGGTGAGGTACACCTGCCTTAGCAGGGGCACAGTGCTCATATAAATGAATAACTACATGGCTTAAGAGCTACATTTCTCCACTAGATGAATGCAAAGCTTTTAGTACCTTTTCCATGAAGCATTATATTTATTTTCTTTACAAAGAAGCAATCGACCTCACACAGGTACTTCCACCTGCAGATGAAGACAGCTCCTTCACGTGTAGAGAAATACATAAATCCAATATCAGCCGCTCATCGCGGTTCCTTTACGGAGCAAGAGCTGCCCGACACCGTAAAAGAGACGGCAGCGCTCGGTTTTCCTTCCTCCCTCCTTCCCTCCCGTTTACCCATTCCCCGCCGCCCCCATACTCACACCACCCTGTCCAGCGGGTCCATGGCTATCAAGCCGCTCCACGCTCTCACCCCGCCGTCGTCACGCACTATCATCCGGTACGTCACATCCGCCTCGGGGAGGGCGGGAGGAAGCGCCAGGTGTTGGGCCCGTGCGCATGGGCAGAGCTAGCCGCGTCTTAGCTGAGTGGTGCTTGTCGGTTAGTTACCAGGCAAGT
The DNA here is from genome assembly GCA_026283785.1 of Coracopsis vasa. Lineage (NCBI taxonomy): Eukaryota > Metazoa > Chordata > Aves > Psittaciformes > Psittacidae > Coracopsis > Coracopsis vasa. Next base: position 96,256 of record JANHGB010010338.1, read on the forward strand.
AACGGTTCAGCGCCACAGCTGAACATCACCGCAGCGGCGGCTGGTCGACTTGTTACTGACGTGTTTGCGCACCCTCCTCTCATCCCTGGTGTGTTTGGAATCACATCAGAGTTGTGCTGCTAACATGTGGCCATTTCACCCCAAACTTGCTTATTTGGGAAGACTATTGCGAGTGGGGAACATGAGCTTACACATAATACAAACCAAATGCCAAAGATTTATTTCTGCCTAGCATCCCTAGTGTGGTAGCATCACTTTTGAAACAGTATCTACTCTTAAATCTGGAAAGTTTCTGATTGTTTCAAAGCCTGGAGGCCTTCAGTCAGAGTTGTTCAAATTTTTTCAGCTTGCTGCTTTTGCTTCTCAAGTCCATGTTTGATCATAAGTTGAAAACTGAAGGTACAAGAAAGCGCCACAAACACTCCCCACAGCATCAGTTCATAACATTCCCACCATTGTTATTCCAGCTATAACTATCCTGTATGGTATGAAGAGGATCATAGGGCTGGAGCACCACTCCTATGAAGGCTAAGAAAGCTGGGCTTGTTCACCCTGGAGATGGCTCTGGGGAGACCTTAGAGCAGCTTCCAGTGGCTAAAGGGGGCCTACAAGAAAGCTGGAGAGAGACTTCTTACAAGGGCATGTAGTGACAGGACAAGGAGAAATGGCTTTAAACTGACAAAGAGTAGATTTATATTAGATACTAGGAAGAAATTCTTTACTGTGAGGGTGGTGAGGCACTGGCACAGGTTGCCCAGAGTAGCTGTGGCTGCCCCATCCCTGGAAGTTTCAAGGCCAGGTTGGACAGGGCTTAGAGCAACCTGGTCTAATGGAAGGTGTCCCTGCCCATGGCAGGGTGTTGGAACTAGATGATCTTTGAGGAACTTCCAACCCAAACCATTCTACGCACCACATCAGTTAGGGGACAAAAGGATGCTGGAGAAAATCCAAACTAAGCAATTTGATGAGTATTCAAACTCAAAAAAAGTAATAAAAGCCACACTTACTTGATTTTTTTTCTTTCACTAACTGCAGTAAAAGAGCAGATACAGTATGAGGCTGAATAGGACACACAAGGTGAATCTATAGTTGAAAAATTCAGGTCTTTATTTTAGACAATTTTTTTTTTGTTTTTGCAAAATGTTCCAGTGTTCAATACATCAACGTTTTTCTAAGGTGTTGTTTTTTTTTTTTTTTAATTATGTAACTATTTCCTCCTCAATTCTGAGGTAGAGATACACACATTTCCAATCAGCATTTAAAAAAACAAACACTTAAGCCCTTCCCACTATGAGCCAAACATAACATCGATGCACAAGAACACTATGTCCATTTTTCCACTATTAATTGCTCAGATAAATTTGAAATCATGTCATGGCCTATAAAAGTTGGCCCATTAACTCCATGAACAAGTCCTGAAAAGATCAGAGCTGGTATCATGGAGGAGCATCATCTAAGGCAACACTTCCAGAAGGAGAATCCTCTGCCCCAGACGCAGGGCTGTCAGGCAGAGGAATTGAGACATCCATTTCCAAGCTGTGCTGCTTCTCCAGATCACAATTCATGTCAGAATTTCCCCCACCACTCACCTCTCCCTCTAACTCTTCAGTCAATTTGTCGTGGGCCTGAGCAGACTCCTCAGAATCTTTTTCACGCAGGAAGCTGCAGATCGTATTAGGCCTGCTGTAGGAAAAATCCCTGTCCTTGATCTGTAACCACTCCACTCCACCTGAGGCAAAGAAGGAAAACTGATATTGGTAACAATAGCAGTTAAGAGTTAGCAGCAGTTTTTTAATTAGTTTAAGTTCACTGTTATTAAGGATGAGCCTGAGCAACATTTAAGAATCAAAAAACCCCAAAACGAATGAAAAGCAAAAGGGCAGTGCTAATAAATACTACTATATGTAGTAGGGTACTTAATAGCTGAATAAGTAAAAGCACTAACTTCTGTATGAAAAAACACCACTTAAATAAAGCAATCATAAAAGCACTGAGTTCTGCCTACGTAATGAAAATCAGCATGAATGCTCTGCTAGGTGTGTCTTTGCAAGTAATTTAATTTCTTCATTTACACTTAACTGTAAACTCAGTGAGAACAATTCAGTTGTAGTGCATACAACACAAAACTTCTTACTAAGGATAGCTGAGATTTTCAACAATTAGAGACTCAAAAAGTCATCAGAAGAAAAAAAAAAAAAAAAAAGAAGAGAAGAGAAGAGAAGAGAAGAGAAGAGAAGAGAAGAGAAGAGAAGAGAAGAGAAGAGAAGAGCAGCACCTCCTATTGCAGAACTAGTGCCAAAACTTTTACATGACACAGAAAAACACCAGGGAACATCAGCATATGTTTGCCCTGCTCATACACGCTTCTGTAGGAATCTCCTACTAGCCACCTCTGGAGGCAGCATGATCAGAAGAAATCTCTTTGTGTGTGTTTTGTATTTTTGTATTTAAATATACACATTTGGTGCCTCAAGAAGAAAGTTCCTCTAAGTTCCTTTTTGCTCTTGAATCAAACACTTAGTGCTGACACTCCCAAGTATAATCCATCCACATCTGCATAAGAGCAGAGGTACTAACCAACATTCTCTTCTCCTTCCTTCTTTTCTGTCAAAAGTGTCCGCGTCATGTTCAACTTCTTCACTGTGTGGCACTTGTATTTCAGCTGTACTTTTTGGTTGCCTTCTGCATCTACTATGAAGAAAGGAGAAAAAACAATACCCAAACCCCAATCATTATAGTGAATTCCATATCAGCCGAAGCAAGATACATACTTTTAACCTTCCTGGCTATCACAACAAACAGGACATCAAATCACAATTACCATGCTCTGTGTTCTCTTCAAAAACCACACAGGTTCCCAGGGTATCTATGGAAAATAAAGTGAGAAAGTCTTAGAAACTATTTTGTATCACCTGTAGATGCTGTAACCACCAGCACAGCTGTGGGAACATTACAACTTCTAGCTCCTCACAAGGGCTCAGTACTGGTAACCACACTGCCAGCTCAGGGACAGGAGTATCACACTCATTCAAAGTCGTGACAAACGAGGATTCCAGATCATTTTCTTACAGACCAGTGTTGTCACCCTGAGGCAAATGGAGAACTACCAGTCGCACAACATGTCAGTCCTGCTTATATAGGAGACAACAAACCCTTTGAGGCATTTATGTCCCACATTTTCCCCTGCTGGCGCAGCCTGAAGTCAGCTTCCAGGCACACTTTCCAGTAAGTAACATGGGTGCATGGCTAATTTAGCAGTGAACTCAGACTGCTGCATCTCCATATGGTGTTATACAAACATCACCCAGAAATGACACACCTCACAGGACCATGTTTCGAACCATTAGCAGTGCAATTAACCTATGTTAAAGTTCTTTGGGTCATATGAAAAAGGAGAGATTTTATCCACATTATTTTTCCTACCTTCATATTCTCCTGCAAATACATATCTGTCCACCTGTAAAATGGGTTTCTCTGTCTCTATTCCCTACAAAAGAGGACAAAATTGCACATATGTCAGGTCTCTTAGTCCAGGAAGATTTCTTGCTGAAAAGCCAGAGAAGAGATAAAGCAGAGCCCAGATTACATCAATACCTTGAAAAGATAAATATATTTAAAAACCAAACCAAACCAAAACAAAAAAAACAAACCAAAAACCCACCAGCAAAATAAGTACTCCCTAACATGGTAAATGTGAAATAACAAGTTTCCGTTGCTATTAAGGGAAAAGGAATGGATTTCGGACTGCAAAGCTGTCTCAAACTGTTAGCTTTAACTGTACAAAAAGTACATCTTTAAAACAGGATTTCTGGAAGATTTTCTGTCTGAGCAGAACACATTAATTAAGGGAAAATGTCTTTTAATGGTACATTGTGGACATCAACATTATCTTCATGTCCTGAATAAGCACATACTAAAAGTTTTGAAGATGAGGCACTCTGTTTACTGTCTGGTAAATTGTGTAAAATCCAGACACTCTGGTAAATTTACTGTCTGGTAAATTGTGTAAAATCCAGAATATCACACAGGTTAATAGGAACTTGTGTGATTTTCCTCTCATAATTTTAAAACCCAGAGTATACAAGATCAGCAAGATTTAAGCTCTGGGATTCTCTTTTTGCTGCATAAATTGAGAATATCAGTAGCATTAAGCTAACATGTAGAATTATATTTTTTAGTTTACTACAGGAAATGAATTTTAAAAATGAACACATCAGAACCAGGCAACAGCATTAAGGTTTTTAATATTAAAAACTTTATTTCTTTGGCTTATTTGCATTCCTTTTTGGACTACACAAAAATGGAGAACGTCTTCCCCTTCACAGAAAAGTTGTTAAACAATAACACAAAGAATCTTCTATTGGACTTTTAGCAACAGTTGTCCATTATCAAAAATCTCAAGGAATGCTTACTCTGTGGAGCGAGTAAAGGTAGATTTGGATATGAGCAGATTATATTATAGATAGTAACAAGTTGCTCTAGTAACATTACAATGGAATCTCAAAGCACAAAATTTAAAAGAATCCCAGTAACACTACTGAAGACTATGTAGGCATTCAGCCACCAGTCATGAATCATCTGTGTAATACATTTCAAGTGGCTTAGGTCCAGGAAGCAAATCTGCTTATAAAAGCATATCTATTAATGGATAATTTATGAATTATTAATGTATTCCTACATTTGACATTTTAAGAATTGACTTTACCACCTCACATATAAACTGATCAGTGGCATATTCAAGTGTGCTCTTCCATCTTCTCAATCTGTAATAAGGGTCTAGTTTCAGAAAGTATTTGCAAATCAATAGTACTTGTACTATCTATAGAGCTCTCATAGACTATGCAGGTTTTGAAGGGCAAATGAAATTTGTCCCCTACAGAGAAAATTATTAAACTACTCAGAAGGAAAAGGATCAGTAAGCCAGTCTTAAAATAACCTCACAATGAAGCAAACAACATCCAAAACTGTTTACCAAATGCTTAGCACCCAGTTATCCTTTACAACACTTGAACTTGCCAGGCAGTATCTGCAGATGAAACCCTATTACAAATACAGTACAATTCAGACAGATTTTGGCTTAGTTGTTAGCTGTATTCAAGTTATTTGAAGAAGAATGCTTAACAATATTTTTTTTTGAATGTGAAAAATCTGTCAGTTTAAAAAAAATAACTTAGAGCTCAAAGTCAAAGTGGATAATGGTCCTAGATTATAAATACTTCTAAAAATGTTCCCTTATATTTATGTAATATTCTATTCAAAAGACCATATGCCATTTCTGAACTAGAGCCCACAACATGCAGCCAAACAAGGCCAAGATAGTGCATGTAAGATTTGATCTAAATGTTATCAATTTCAAGAATCTAGAAATAGCCTCAGTCCCTTGTTCACACGTGTACTGACTTACCCCTTTCCTATTGTGCTGTAATCACTCACCAAAATCTTGCATTTGTTTTCACATTTCTCTAGGAAGTCTGAATCAATAATTCCTGACAGTTCCACCATGACCAGTTGCTCCTACAAGGTAAATTTACAGTGTACATCACTGATATATCTGAACTCAGGGAAAAAAGGAAAAAAGCATGTGCCATT
>JANHGB010010340.1:0-44193 GCA_026283785.1 Coracopsis vasa
CAGGTTGCTCCAAGCCCCGTCCAACCTGGCCTTGAACACTGCCAGGGATGGGGCAGCCACAGCTTCTCTGGGCAACCCCTGCCAGCGCCTCAGCATCCTCACAGGGAAGAACTTCTTCCTAATGTCTAACCTCAATCTTCCCTCTGTCAGGTTAAAGCCATTCCCCCCCTTGTCCTGTTTCAAACAGAGAGAATGGGTTTCAAAACCTGTTTTAAAGGTAAGTGATAGAGGTAAGGAAAGTTTATACTGCCAGCTGTGAAAACCCCATTCTGGGGTACACAGAACAGGTCAGGTCTTCAATTCACAGATCAAGCCTTGTGCACTGGGAAATGCAAGCGGGTGTTCAGAGCCACTCCAATTACCCCAAATCCCTCAGCTGAAATTGTACAGTTGGGATAAACTTGCCTGTATGAAGAACAGCAGCTACAAAAGAAGGCCAAGCAAGGGAGCAGATCCCACTGAGCTGCTCGCAGGACTATCAACAGCCTGGGAACACACTCAGAAAACCAGCCTTGCCCTCTGTTTTACACCAAGCCCAGCACTGGGAGGACAGGTTTGTGTTTCCTTGGGGAGCTGGCTGGCTTTGTGGTCAGGACTATCTGCAAGGTGACACTTTCATGCTGGTGAAACATTTCATTTTTACAGTCTCCCCATGGAAGGACCCTCAAATACTACGACCAAAACCCAGCAGGGTTCTTTGCATCTCCACGCTTGCAAGCTGGAAATCAGTGCCAAGGCTGCCCTGTGCCCAGTGTCCCCAGTGAAAGGAGCAGGAGGTGCAGGTGGTCCCAGCCCTCTGCCGGCATGGGGAGCAGACCCCACTCTCTCCACCACATGGTCAGCAGCTGCCTTGTGCATGTTTATGCCAGCCCTGATGTAATTAGCACCTTGACGTGTGTTAACTGAACCAAGCTCTCCCATCTTTGTGAATAAAACTCTCAAAGAAACAGCTGCGGGGCTGACAGAAATATGATTCTTTCAAAGTCTAATGAATTGTATAATCACTTCAGTCATTATTTTGCATCTTCCACAAACACACAGCCACAAGTCCTTGGAGCACACTAAGTTTAAGCCTCATCAAATCCATCAGTCAAGACACATCAAACATGTTTCCAAAGCTGGGTCAGGGATCAGAAAGCAAGTGGGGTGCAGGCACAGCGTGCATGGTGGTGGCTGTGCTGGGGTCTGATGGCAGGGGTAGGGCACAGATGATTTCACAGTTTGGTGACCCTCTTGCTGTCACCTCACTGTGTTCAGCTCAGCACAGGGTGAGTGATACAGAGGATGGAAGCTGATGCCAAATCTGTGTCCTTCATGCTCCAACAAACCAGGGCTGCTGTGAAGCCTGAGGCCAGACAGACTGCTTGGGTCCATCCCCACCAGCTCAGCAGCCAAACGGCTGTTCTGCAGACTCAGGAAAAATCAAGCAACATTAAAAACATGAAGGCTAGGGTAATCCAGCTAATATGGGAGAGCAGAGCAGCCAGCAGTCAGCCCCATCCCCCTCCACAACCAGCGGTGAGGGTGCTTCCAGAGGGAAGTGATGATAGCTCCAGAAGGCAGTCCAGCCTGCAAGGGACACCAGACCCGAGGGCAAGGACCCACAGCTAACTGGGAGGATCTGCACCTTCAGGTTCCTGCCTAGTGCCTAACTGCCTTCAGATATTAAAATGAGGAAGATTAATGTGGATAGACAGAATGCTGTCATGCTCCTCTCCCTCCAGAGGAAAATTCTGCAAGCCACCACCTGCCTATTCAACACACTCCCTGCTTGGTTCGTCTGACATAGTTATTTCCAGCTGGTACAATTTTCAATCCTTTGAAAAATAGATTCAATTGACTTTTAACCACCATGTAAATATAGGAGACATATATCTGCTTGCCTGCATTATTTCTATTCTATTCAGAACACCTACAGGTTTTTATCCCTGAACAGTTGTGATTTAAACATAATAACAGACAGAAACACTGGAAAGTAATATGTGAAATACATAAGGCTGTGTTCGAGACTGCATGCTCCCCATCCAGCTTGATTTGAATCTGTCCAAACAAATCCCAGTGTTATTGCAAAATTCTCTCCCTAACTTTACATGTAGCAGGGCTGGAAAAGAGCAGCGGGCTGCAAGGGGTAAGTGTGGGGCTGCAGTAGCTGCTGCATCAAGTTATTTAAAGCAAGAAGGCAGCTGATGGCAGGCATGTGTCTTGGGGAGCACAGCAAGTTTGGGGAGCACAGCAAGCTGAGGGAAAGCAATATTAAGCTTTGGGGTTTGCAGAAAGAATGTGGCTGAATGGGACTAAGATCTATAAAATGTTTTAAGACATGCAATCTCACATACAAACTGCCCAGGAACAGCTTGCCAAGAAAACATGAGACCCTTCAGCAGAGGTGGCACGGACCTCGTGAAGAACAGCATGTCCCAGCCTTGGTATCTTACCAAGCACAGCTGCCTATAGGCACAAGTGGCTGCTGTCTGAAAGTGGGAGGCTCACTAAATCCCATGCAAGCAAAGAGACAATCTCCCTGAAGCAAAATGCTACCTCCCTTGGTGGGCACAGGTCCTAGATTAGAGCTTTTCCCACATGGAGAGATAATTTACTGCGGCACCTTATGGCTCCTTGGGGCAAAGCCATTGAGTCATCTGCACAACACAAGAACACACACTTCTGCCATGCGAAAACTGAACAGGTCCAAAGCAAGAGCTAGGATAACAGCCAGTGAAAAGGAAATGAACATGGTAATATGAGGGTACCGCCACTCACCAGTGCCATGGAACAACATTCTCAAAACATCTATTTACAAACACTAACCCCGTCTTTTCCGGATTAAGATGAGGCCAATTTAGATAAATGCTTAATTTTACTACAAAAGCTGAATCCTTTAAATGAAATAAAATGTTACTTAAGGTTGTATATACTTGCTGCTGATGCTCTGAATAAGGATAAGCCACTGAAAGGATGGAGATGTGTCACTGAGCACACGCGACAGGAGTTCACTGTACTTGAGCTGTTTTAGCACAGTGATGTCATGAGAGAGTGAAAAAGATTTATTCTTCACCTCATTTTTTTCAGTCAGATCAATTTTACGCCTACTTCACCCCCAAAACAACTGGAAGCTGAAAGACAGAAGCCAACTATGTCCTTCCAAGCTATGGAAAAGAGTGGGGTATGAGAAACGGCTGCAATCTTAAAGGACGTGAGGATCAGGAATGACCATACTGTCTTCATTATATTACTGACTTGTTGGAAACGTGGATCATGCATAGATTAACATTATTCTCCCTATGTGTCCAGCACATTCACTATTAAAAATATCTAAAGAAATTCTATTTTTGGGCCTTTTTAATTGGAATTCAGTTCCCATCCAAATGCAGCTTGACCCACCAGATGCTTAAAAATCACTCATATTTTTTTATAACAGGAAACTGACATTTACCTTACACTAACATAAAGTTAAAAAAAAAAGGCTAAATGGTATTGTGAGACATAGGATTGCTTAAATAAGAATGTATTGACAGATGCCCTTCATTGGTAAAGTGAAATACATCTACTCAGAAAAGGAAATGCAAACAACTATTAAAATTGATTATTTAAGTAAGTGCTTCTTGCTTACAAAGCTGGTGTGGCTTCCCATCAATCCCACTACCATGGAGAAGCTAAAAATTCAGAGCAAGAAGCAACAAAGATCAGGCAAAGGGAAGATTGCCCTAACAATTCACTTTCCTATTGATAGCCAAGATTAACTTGAAAAGACCTCCTCTCCCTGCCTTTGGAAATGGAACATTATTTCCTCACATTTTCTGCACTCTCATTCGAGATTCACAGGTTGTCAGGTCTCTGATGGGAATTTAAGGACTCTGGACATCTTTTGACATGCATGGGGCAGGTCTCCTTGCCATCACCTCTCCAGCGTTCCACTGCCTAAAGGGGGCCTACAAGAAATCTGGAGAGGGACTTCCTAAAAGTGCATGAGTGACAGGACAAGGGGGAATGGCTTTAAACTGACAGAGGGGAGATTGAGATTAGACATTAGGAAGAAATCCTTCCTTGTGAGGGTGGCACAGGTTGCCACCATGATGTTGCCAATATGATCTGTTGGTGCAGCATGGCCATGGCACTGTGCTGCAGGAGGCCAGAAAGGACCCATGCACAGCCCCACTGCCCTTTCTGGGTGCTCTTGTGCAGACAGCATTACCTCTGCTACCTGTTCCCACAGCATTATGTGCAATAGTCCTGACCTAAAACGCAGGTGCCTGAGCAGTATCGTAACGTGAGTAATAAATAACAAAACCAGCCAAGGATCCTTACTAGTGATTTTGTGGCTGCCTCTGTTTTAGCAGCTGCTACTTCACGCAGACGATGCAGAAGCACATTTGTCATTGTGCAACTTAAATGAAAACCTGCAATTTGTGCTGAAAGAACAGCTACAGAAACATACAATGTGAACATGAATAGCGAGATGCTGCCCCAGCACCCCCACCCATGCATGGCACATCGGTAACCCCTAAACCTGTCCTAGGGCAGGGTGCCAACCTGTGCCTCCATCCCCAGCTCTGCTATTCCACTCAGGCTGCAAAAGCCACACTCGTGCCCCGGGCCCCCTCCTACAGCCACTGTGCAGATGGGCAGTGCCTCCAGCACTGTCAGCATGAGGCCAGGCTTGTGGCAGGAGCCGCAGCATGAAAAGCTTTAGATCTCAGTGTCAGAGCCTGCAGTCTGTCAGGGTGACTTTGCCTTAAAAGCCAGGACAGCAGTAAAGATGAAAAATGGTTTTGCCATTTTCCCTCTCCGCAGCTGCCCTCAAACTATTTATCCCCAGCAGGATGCAGAACAGCGCACTGCTCCCATTCCTATCCCTGCGCACCCACCGGCCAAGGGCTGCACAAAGCCAGAAGCTGGGGAAAAATCGCCCCTTGGGCACAGCTGAGCAGCAGCAGGGATTAAAGGAATCTCACAAAATCCCCGCCTTGTAGCACAGCTGGGGCAGGCTCTTCCCCATTTTAACACAGCCAGAAAATCAGGCAAACAGCAGCAGTTTTTCTCAGGGATGCCCCGGAATGCAGACTCTGCACAGGGACCTGAAACAGTGACAGAATACAGGTGACGAACACCGAACTGGAAGTGTCCAAGAAGCCAGAACCAGGAGGGCTGTAATAGAGATGAGCAGCTTTCTGGGATTTGCAAATTAAAAGAATCCCAAGTAATAGAATTTTTCAGGATCCCCAAAACTAGGTAATTTATTTCTAAGTGCCCATTTAAACAGGCTTTCTAACACTTCCTGACCAAAACACTCACTGCTGCTTTGGATGAAATTTCGCCTCAAAAGACTGCTGCTAACAGCAGACAGAAAAGTTGAATCTCAGTCTCTGGTCTTAGTAAAAGTCTTATGCACCTTCTCCTAATGTTGTGAGTATAAAGCAACATGAAAAATGACTAAAACCAAAGCACCAGTTGTGGACTGAGTTCAGCACATCACATCCATTTGGCACAAGTGGAAATCCACAACTGGTAAAGGAGAGTGGGTAAACCAGGGCTTTTATTGTAGACACAACTGAGGCTTACCAGGGCATCTATAAAATGGATTTCCCATCTCAGCATTCTCAACCCCTCTTGCCCAAAGTACCAACCCATTCCTGAAGACAGGGGAAATGGGCCAGTTTCGGCCTTTGTTACAAAATCAGCTCTCAGGGAGGCTTTGCTAAGGTTTCCCAACTCAGTTCATGCACATTGTGCTACAAGAGCAACACACTGGGCTAACTGCTACCCCAGGGAGGACTCTTGTGAGAGAGAGGAGTGGCTGAGACCCTCCTGGAAAACCGTCCATGCTGGAGGAATGGGTTGTGGGGAGGCAGAGGGAACAGGAGGATCTGTGACCGGTCATATACCCCACATCCTGTTTGATAAGCAATGCCAAGAGAAGGAGGAGAATTCAGAAAGGGGGGATTGGAATCAAAATCCATTGGGTCAGAAGTCTACATGAAGGTGAGGGAAAAATACACTGCATGTCGGTATCTCAGGTCCTTCCTTCCACTGAAACCATGACTGCAGTTGCCCTGCCAGCCTGCTTTACCCTCCAAATTCTGCTACAGGCAGAGTCACACGCATGGAGCTGGAATTCTCTGCCATTCAGAGAAACTATTTTACTTTGGTCCCCTGAAATGACATCATTCTCCTCTTTATCTGTCATGTCAGGAGAGCATGATGTTAATGAGATGTACAAAGGCTTTTAAGTAGCTGAAGAGTTTTACAGTCCCACATTGACAAAGTAAAGCATTTGTCACTGTTACCACATTTATTCCTGTGATCAAAGTCTGCGTTTGCTGCATCAAACAGTGCTTTCCTGTGTCATGCATTACCATGCATTTCCTTCTGAGGAAATGAATCATGATTCCATATTTTTACATTCACAGTTTAATCACACTGATTCTCACACCTGCTGATTGCCATCTCCACATGCAGTATGCAAGTAGTTTTTTGTTAGTATGGATTTTCTCCTCTCTACCTATGTGAAAAGCCTCAGTATTTTGTTTGAGGACAATCACCACCTTCTAGCTCTGAAAGGCTGCAGTAAAGAATACAGACAACTTCCTTCCTCCTGGAATTCTGGATTCAGTCATGTTAATTTATATTTAGATAGCACCTTTCATCCCTGAAGACCCCAATGCACTCTACAAACTCACCCTCTCTGTACACAAAAGCTGTACAAATGTACACAGCTACACAAACAGACAGAGCAATTCCACCAAAGACTGCTGAAATGCATCTCTCTGCATGTATTCCCAGCACTCTCATGGGAAGTCAGCACTGCACACCCGACATCATATCACCATCACGGTGGAAAATTAGGCAGTGTGATTTAAAGCCACGCCATTTCCCTGCCAGGAAAGGGTGAGGAATCTAGGCAGGCAATGGAACAGCTTTACAGCCTGGGTGACTGACATCTCCTTGGCACTTTGTTGCATAGGTTAAAACGAAGAAAAGACTGATTTGTGGCAAGTTATACCTTACTTCTTTCACACTGTCAGTGCCTCCAGAAGTTCAGGCTTGCTGCTCCCTTTCACTGATGGGTGACCTTCAAGGAGTTTCTTTTATAAAACCAAAAAATACCTGCTTGCTTTGTAATGAAAACATCAGGGGAAATAAACCCCCATCTCCCCAACAGCAGTAGCTGACTGGCTCCTGGAATCTGAGGATGAAGGGAAAGGAAGAAATCCAACATACCTGAGACACCTTTTTGACCACATCACTGCCCACAAGAAAGCCCTGTGCGTAGGAGCGTGCTGCAATGAAAGCTCGGGTTGCCTTCACCTTCAGGTCCCTGGGAACTTCCCCAAAGGGTCTGTGCTGCTCCGCGTGTTTCACCATGCAGTCCAGGTACTCATCTGTGATATGGTACTGGGGATTCATCAGCTTGAAGAGTCGCTCCAGCAAGCGTGTCCAGAACTCATTGAGAGCCTCTTCCAAGTTGATGTTGGAGCCCCGGTAATAGCGGCGTAGCTCGCTGTACAAGTCCTTGAAGACCTTCACGTTTTGAGTGTACAATTCTCCATACAGGCTTGGAAAAGCATCATAAAGGGCCTTTTCTGACTTGTTCAGCAAATCCTGGAAATAGCCTGAGCAGAGAAGAAAAAGGAGATGGTGATGCATCAATCAGACAAGCAGGAATCCAACGGGCTGTGCTGTTTGGCAGCACAACCACGTGCCCTGAGAAAAGAGAAGGGCCCTAACAGAGCTTTTCCTCCAACCAATCTTACCCACACTTAGCTAAGAATATTGAAGGAGGAACCCCACAGTGTCAGTGTCAGAGAACCATGGTCTGGGCTCCTTGCGTCTTCTTGTGGCCTCACCTAGAACTAAAATTGAGGCTCTTCTCTGAATGCATAAGGTGCTATAGTGTTACTCATAGGTTTTCTTCACAGAATACATTAACTGGCACAGCTTATTCGCACCATAACTTGCCACAATTGTCAGCCAGCACCTTATGAGACACTCAACCCTGAATTAAGAACCAGCTACTTCTATCACAGAAGTTCACACTTGTTAAACATCACTAAAAAAATGTTGTAAACCCACAAAGATGCCTGGGTGCTGCTCAGGCAATGGATGTCTGTCCTGTAACGACTGCTAGAGTCAGACTAGTGTATCAACATTAGCACCCACACCAGAATGAAGTAAGATAAAGATTTCATCTAGAAGATAACCTGAAGTCTTCCATTCATGCGTGAAAGGTTAGAATTCCTCCAGCGTCTCCTGCTCCCACAAAAGTGTGGGCTCTTCTGGAGAAGACTGCAACTTGTTAAATTTTTAAACAGAACTTCCCCCTCTACCCTGTCCCAAATTTCCTTTGCTATTCCTGGCTGAGGCACTGATAATTTGGGAAGCCAGCAGGCCTCCAATACAACATACATATCTGAAGCACAAAGCACAGCGGTGTAAGACAACATCCCTGCAGGCAGAGTCCATGCAGCATATTTAGTTCCAGAAGACATGGTTTTACTTTGTCCAGCTGTTGTCCTCACTGACCCAAACCCACCGTGACCCACCACACAACTTGAAGCTGCCTTTAGAGACATCACTGCACCTTGTATGAGCTGCCTTTCTTTCCTGCCTCACTGCTTATTTTCCAAAGTGTTATTTTCAAAGCCCTGGTGAGATGGATGGAGCAGGGCTGCCATCAGGGATGGTGTCAGCCCGTCACAGAGATGCCTCCAGTAACCCTAGTGATCACAGACAGCCTGGCTTGGAGGGTACAGCCCATAAAGCCTGTGCCAGATGGGAACAGGCACGTCTTATTGCGTATTTAAAGACAGAGTTGCAACTCAAGTGTTTTTGAACTGGGGCTGACATTGTCATGTTAGAGGTTCTCATCCCACTTCCCTATTTAGGTTTGCCTCCTACTTTTGTTTAGGAATGAACAACTAGATGGTTTTCACCCTTAGTTCAGGGGTCACAGATGTGACAGAAATGCAGCTCTCTTGCTACATACAACAGGGTAAGGATGGCAGATTCATCTCCTCCCTTACCAGCATCTTTGGGTATTTCCATCCTCTTGGCTGCCAGCTACCTTCAGGCTCTCTGAAACTGCACAGTGGGGAACTCATAGCAGGACCAGCCTCATTCAATTTATTGATTTACATAAGCAACTTGAATCATCATTTAAGTCAGTGAGAGGAAAAATGAGTTAAATAATCATTTTCATTTCAATTACATTTGTACTTTTTAGGGCCTTTTTGAAGCAAACCTGATTATACTATTCTTTAAATCTAAACTACTATCACTTTTCTCTGGTGATGTATGATAAGTTCTAGTTGGAGGGAAACCGTTATTCAATTAAAATAAAACAGCATGTATTTGAATATATAAATTAACTTCACTATGCTAAAAAAGAAAGCTTCTGAAAAATGCATGTTGCATGTACTAAGCTTTATAAAACAAAGTATTTTTCAAGGGAACAGCATTTACTACAACTTCTTTAATTGTAGTCTAAAACACTAGAACAGCTCATTTCCATGGGTCATGTTTATATTCACAGACTGCAAGGGCCATAAAAGCTTTCTTGCGTTAGTTATCTCTTGTTGGCTTCTCAGATTCAAATGAAGCTTAAACCCAGAATGAGACTGAGCAACTGAAACCACGGTCTGCATCTGCACCACAGGCTTCTAGTACTAAAACTTCTTGTAGTATTTTAACAAACCGATGCTGAGCATGAATAACCTGGCCTCCTCCAGCCACAATCATGTATTGCTTAGTAGCATAAAATTAAAGTGATTTTAAAAGATTGTGAGCAAACCAGGTCTTAGCAGAAAATAAAAATAGGTTATCCAAAATGCTTGAATAAAAACTGTGATTTCAGAGAGTACTTCTGGAAGAAAGTTATTCTTATTCTACCTGACCAGGTTGGCAGTTTGGATCTCCAAATATTTCTGTCCAAACACCTCCTGAGTACTCCACCAACAGGTAAGACACTGCCAGAGGACAATCTACTATTTGGGAACTTCTCATCCTGCATTTCTCTCCTGCTCTAGCATCACAAGTGAGCCTGGGCTAAGGAGATCGCAGCGGGGAAGCCCATGTCAGGGCTAAGCAGCCTCCAGCTCCTCACCACTTCTTGATGCATGGTCACCTTCCCCTGCAGCATCTCCAGAAGGGGCTCACAAGCCAGGCAGATGGTTTGTCCTGGTAGGACACTTCTTCCAGTCTGACTAATTTGAGGTGGTTTCATTGTTTTGTTGCCTCAGCCTTCCTACCTGCACAATGATCAGAAACTGCATTCACCTACAACAGACACAACATACAAAGTTTCTCTGCTGCTGCCAAGATACCCAAAAGCTGCTGTGTATCTTAACGCATCACTCCAAGTGCTGCTGGTTACCCATTCACAACTTAATTAAACTGAGCTCAAACTCCCTCTCTCGTATAATCAGTGTTCTTTTCTCTGCGACAAGTGATGCTAAGTGAAAAATTGCTCAGCAATTCAGGTACGACACACAGCTTGGCATTCACCAACAGGAAGAAGGAAACACCAAACAAACACAGCCCTGTTTGTCAATCAAAGGTAAAATGACTTTCTTTGCACTGCTACAGGAGAAACAAGATGTATATCTCCCTGTCAGAAAATTGGAAACTGCTCTTGAAAAAGTCCAGGCTAATTAAGAGTTGATGAACTGTTACTTCTCACCTAAATGAGAGAACACCAATTACAGTCAACCCGTCCGTGGCTGGTTGTAAGAAAACTCTTCTAGATTTCACACAGTGAGGGGGAAAAAAAAATAATCTACATTATCTAGGGAAAATTAATTAGCAATTAAGTCTAAATGTGTTTGAGATGAACGGCTGACCTGGCAGGGAGTTTAAATGCCCATTTTGCAGCATCAGAAAGCACTAAGAAGTGGGGTTTGTCAAGTGGAATGCACAGAAGCTTGTGCTAACTGTACTGGTTCTACCCACAATCTCAGCCAGTGCTGCTCATACACTTGGCACAGATTTCTGCAATTAACCCCACATCTTCTTTTCAACACTCCCTGCCTACTAATATCCAACTTTTTAACATATTTAGACATAGATTAAGATTTTAGACATTGACATAGATTAAGGATACACAGGGCCTTGGGATAAAACAACTTGCTGAAGCACAGTTCAGGCATCTCTCCTTTTTAAGTATTAGCAATTATTTATTCTAGAGGAAGCATCCCATTATCTGTAGCCATGGTGCATGGGGGACATGTGGGTAACCTGGGTGGTTGGAAACCTTTAATAATAAAGCTGTCCCACTATTTCTATAAGAAGTGGGTCCATCTGGATTCATTAACTCTGACTTGGTCTACCACGCCTGGGTCTGCCCTGGCTCCCAAAGGATGATTACAGAGATGAGCTCCAGCAGCGCATGAGCAGATGGAGGCAGATTCATCCAGGTCGCATCCTGCACACATCTCCAAGGACTCTGAGCAATGCTGACACCATGTTTTCCAGCAGCAACAGGTTTAACTTACACATCTGAGTTCATGCACCATAGCATGTGGCTTCATTAGATTT
The DNA here is from genome assembly GCA_026283785.1 of Coracopsis vasa. Taxonomy (NCBI): domain Eukaryota; kingdom Metazoa; phylum Chordata; class Aves; order Psittaciformes; family Psittacidae; genus Coracopsis; species Coracopsis vasa. The sequence continues at coordinate 11,530 of JANHGB010010340.1, forward strand.
GGGAATGGTAGGAATGGAGGGAAAGGGCTTATGAGGAGCCAGCGCTGGAGCTAATACAGCTCTTCTTGCTCCAGGAGAGCTGTTGCACTCCTGTCCCTGGGAGCAGGTACACAAACAGCTGAGGTGACTCTGCAGAGGGCCAGCTTCCCTCTGGAATGATGCATTTGTTTCCACCCCGAGTCACAAGAAACAGCTATGTATTTTCTGGAGTTATGCTGAAAACGCACAGATGTTCTCAGCTTCTGCCAGCCTCAGAAACTGTACAATGGAGGCACACCAGCCAGAGATACCTTCCTGCAAGTCACCTGCTAAATCCATGGTGGGCTTTCCCTCTGTCAAAAGGGTTTCTCAGAGAGCCATTGAACAGGTGACTCCTTCCTCACCGTGGCTGCCAAAAGGCTCCCAACACTGCAGAGCTCAGCATGGGAGTTCCCAACTCCAGTAAATCAGATGAATCAAGCTCCATTTTCCCTGGGCCAATGAAAGGCACAGCTCCTCCAGTCAAGGCTATTCCTACATGAAACATCACCTTTCACCTTGCTGTATTTGAAAGAATAAAGAAAATAAATGAGAGTCTTTTTTTGGGTTTTATCATTACTATTGCCTTTCATTTCCAGGCTCTGAAACAAGAACACCCAGCTTTGCCCAAATGAAATTTGGCTTTTGGCAGAGGCCAGGTCTGAAAAACTTCTGCCTCAAATAGAAAAATGCCTGAAAGTTATGAGCAAAGAAATGAAATGTTTTTACAGCAAAGATAATTTTCCAACCACGGCTGCTGTTTCTTTTGCTGTTGCAGTGACAAAAGCTTTCTTCTCAGAGAATTAAGTTTTCAATCAGAATCTATAACCTTTGCACTCAAGAGAGATTGTAAATCCCCACCTGTTTCCCCACTTCACAGCTTCCCAGTGTTCACAGCTCATATTTTCACGGTTTCCACATTTTCACAGCTCTGGATTCAAACTGGGAAGCTGTGAATAGCAAGGTAGGCATCGGCAGTTTCTCTCTGAAGATGGAAAGTTTTGGGCTCCCACTTCCTCGCTGCTCCCCAGCACCAAGTCCTTTACCCAAGCTCTCTGATACCATTTGATCACTCAACATCTGGAACACACCAGGGTTTCTTCAACTAACACAATGATGGAATGAGAATAGATGTAGGAGAGAATGAAGAGGTCACTGAAGGAAGAACATCCAAATGCTCTTTGGGCATGCAACTGATCAGCCTTTCTTTGAAACCCATTAAATTTTAGAGGCATACTAGAAAAGAATGTGAGAATTGGAAAAAGGTGACTGAATTACTTTCAGTCTATTATTAAAGCCTTAAGCAGAAATCTGCGGTACAAAAAGTCACAAAAAGCACAACTGGATAGAGTAGTACCACTTCAGAGGAAATGAGGAAGGAAAACACATCAGATGATGTCATTAATTCCAAACTCAGATTTTAAGAAGAAATCTGTTCCTAAAGGCAGGTTTAACATTGGATGACTGGATTTGGTGAACACCCTGGGCAACCACCTCTACCTACATCTGGAAGTCAGTCCTCGGAGGAGGGGAAAGGCATCAGTGTGCAGGGCTCCAGGAGGAAGGAAGCCCATGGCAGATGACATTTCAAATGCTTTGCTTTCCCTTTGAGCACAGAAGCAGCACCGAGGGCTCTGCCCTACCTCCACATTCCAGCTCCACGCTCTCCCCTGCTTCTTTCTTTCTTAATACAAGAACAGATTGCTTCATCTCAAGATAGCACAGTTCAATTTTGCTTATGCTTCTGGGAAGCCTGGAACAGTCCCTGCAGGAACTGCTAATGACTTATGCTGCAACCATGTGGTGCAGCAGCGCTCTGCAGCTACAGAAACGCTGCTCTCATGCAAATGCTATCTAAGTTTTTCAGCAAGGGGGCAAAATGAAGACTCTCCTGCTTTGCACGGCGAGCTAGGTCTGTGGTCCAAGGGCTCCGCAGTGCAGCCATAAACTGCTAGGACAGCTGGAGGTGGGGGCAGAAAACTGAGGAGGAAGAAGAATCAAATCCCGTGTTGCAATTTCTCACGTTTGAGCAAGCACATGAGCCTGTGGTGGAATTCACGCAGGGCCAGAGCCGTGTGCCAGTCTCTGCAGCTCTGGAGGGAGGCCGAGTAAAGCATGTTCACCATTAAGACTGCTGTCGTGTTTCAAGAAGACTGGACTAAGAACAGAAGAGAAAAAAAAGCTGGCTCTGTGTTGTCCTGAACACCAATAAAAGCAGGAAAAGAAATTGGATGGGGATGCCTACTATAGCAGAGCTCCCTTTCAGTGCTAGCCCTGTTGGTCTGAAGCACAGTATTTTCCTGGGCTGAGCTCCCATTGAACACACTGCTGCACATCCCAACACAAATTTGCTTCTCCAGTTGGTTTTAATGCTGTTCTTGCAGTCAAGCTACTATTAGACAAGAACAATTCAGCAACAGCTTTAAGCCATTAAAATCCAAATCTAATGCATTCATGTCTATTTTATTCACTTTGGTAAGTACAGTGATATTTTATTTATAAAATTGTTATTACTCATTATTAATTCAAGTACTACCCATGGCTGTGCTCAAGAGCTGATATCAATACAAGAGCAGTGATATGCTCTTGTTGTACCTTAGCTGGGTGCTGCCAAAGGAAATAACCAGGGTGAGACCAAATGACAGGTTCCACATGCAAGTAGTCCCACATGTAACATTTTCTGAGGGGTTACCTTTCTCCTCAGTTTCACACTCCTGTGAAACAGCTGCTCTTGTGTAGCTGTTTCCTCGGTCCCAATCCACCCTGGAGAATGCAGGCCCTACCCACTGCATTTTGATTTACTTTCGTCTGCAACATCCCTTCCATTGCCCCTCTTTGGTGGCTGCAACCTAAGAGGCATCATGACAAACTTAAGATTGCAAAAAAAGCCCAAACAAAGAAATATAAAATTAGCTTCTACCCAGAAGCCAAAGAATGAACGAATGAATGTGCCAGGATGCAAGAATTAGGATGCCTATAGGTGATACAACTTCAAAGCTTTTACGAGTCTCTCCAAAGAACCACTTCATTGGTTTCTCTTCTGCACGGTGTCCTGGATGTGAGAACACAGGACTGAAGAAATGTTACGGGTCAAGGAGAAAAATGCCAGCTCTGCCAAGCAATCATCAATTTTGTTCTCTCCTAAACCTGCTCAGTGCCCAGCACAAGAGAAGTTAGAGATTTCTGCCCTCACTCCTACTGGATGGGTAGACTCCTTTCCTTAATTTCTGGTCTAAGTTCATTCTTTATCCACTTGGTCTTTGCCAATGTGGTCCTATAGTTTCAATAGTTGTTTTTGTTTTTTGGTGTTCACTCTCTGAGGCATTTATACATTTATTCTCAGCCTTCCTACACACGTAAAGGTTCTTTTCCCCCTTCACACCAGACAGACTTTCCAGTCCTCTTGATCCTTCCACTAACTCGTATCTTTACCTCTTCTGGTTGGGATGAACTATCTTGGGTTGTCAGAACTACAAAGAACATCTCCTTTTCTTCACTGGAAATAACACTGTGAATACTGCAAGGACTGTGCTTACCTCTTCTAGGAATGCATCACATCAGCATTTCACACTTTCTGCCATCATGTGGTACATCCTCAACTCTCCCCTTTGCTATTTCCAACCAATTAGTCCTCAGCTGTATGTCTCACTGTAATACTGAATTTCACCCTATTTCTGTTACTTTGGTCATTGCGGTTATCCACTATTCTCTTCAACAATGACAACTTTTCCAGCACCGTATCATCAGTTCATCTCATGAATGTACTTCTTATCATACGTGCTGGTATTTAATGGGGCTGTTAACCAGGCTGTGATCTAGGCCTGCCTTTGAGAACCACAACTGGGACCTCCCTCCAGCTCAGGAGCTCATCCTTCAAAACAATGTATTGCTGCCTGCCTGTTAGCTAGTTCACCTGATAATTCCTTTACTAATTCCCATCTTCTTCAGCTTAATTAACTACTCAAGGCACAGATACAAATGTCTTTGGAGTCTCCTGAGATGGGATTAGATGATAGAACAGACACACCATCAGCAACTGTGAAAGCAGGCAGCTATACAGCATTTGATCCAATCCTTAAAATAGCTGGCTTTGGGTAAAAGTAAAAAATGGCCTTCCTTAAACTGGTTTTAGATTGGGATATAGAGCAGACAGCTTGTTTCTTCTGTCAGGTTAAAAAATGGCTTTTTGAGAGAACAAAAATCTTTCTCCTGTAAAAGAAAGTTTTGGAATATGGCTCTGCTAGTGAGAGACCCCAGGAGGAACAGATCTGTGCAAACCTTAAGACACTCCTGAATTCAAGCTCATATAACAACTTTGCAAAGGCAAGAGACACTTAGGGCTGAAGGGCAAAGAAGACTAAATAGTCTGTATGGGTGGCAGGACATGTAAGTGAAGCCTGTGTGTATGGTGCAGCATTAACAGGAGTCAGCATCTCCATGCTGGAGCACTTGAGCCTGCTGTGGTATTCCCTTCCACATGGTGATAAAATAGCAAGGAGGGAACAGGAGCAAGCTGCACGCACCTGCTGGGAAAGTGATTCCAGGTGCCACACATCACCCTTGCAGACCCTGGGATATTAAATGTAATGCAGCTTACATTAAAGCCATCCAAGCCATTTGACATCCATAGCTCCTCTATTGTTTAGGCTTAAAACTTTCATGTTAGGAAGCTTGCTGCGTGCTGCACCCAAGTTAGGAGAAGGGGTGCTCTGGAGAGGGTGACCTGACAGCCACTCTGGGCTGCACATGTGGAGGCACATGCATGCTGTGTGTGTGGCCATATTCCAAAGGTTGTCCCTGGAAGTGTTCACAAACTGTGCAGATGAGGCCCTCAGTGACATGGATTAGTGGTGGCCTTGGCAGTGCTGGGGAATGGCTGGATTTGATGATCTTGAAGGTCTTTTCCAACCTAGGTGATTCTATATTATCCAACATGATGCAACAAGCCACTAAACCACGTGTCTTTTCTGGTTAGCCTGAATATTTACATATGAGGATATACTGGGTCAACACCAAAGCAATACTGTCTGGAGTTTCAGGCAAGTGTGCAACCCAAGAGGCAAGGCGATACTGTGTACTTAGGAAAGGCACTAACAGCGGGACATTGGGTGCCCCTATCCCTCAAAACCCATTCAACTGAAAGGTTTCCTGGCCAAGCCTCAATGCTGAAGAGTCGCTGCTGGTGACCAGCTTCTGTGGGCTTGTCAGAGCCTTTTTGAGCACAGGTACACTACTGGGCTCTTGCAGTAAGCCCCTCAGTTATATTTTCTGGGAAAAAGTACTTCCCTCCACTGTTTTTAAACCTCTACAGTACAGCTACATTTTCTCTGCCACTACCTGCTTCCTTATCGGCACAGGCTCCTTTTGGCAGTGTATCAAGCTCACAAGACTCTTGTGGCCTGAGGTCCTACGCTCCATGCAGCCTGTCTGGTGGAGATCAAAGAGTTGTGCTACCAGATGCTGCTGCAAGAAAATCTGCTGTAGGCTGAAAGCCTTTGCAGACAGGATTTAGTCTGTTTGCATTCAGGGTGGGATAAGCAAATACAAGAGATGTGAATCTTAAGATTATTTTTCCCATGTGTGTTCCTGGGATTTGAGCTGGCAAGGGATTTTAATCACGGCTCCTTCTAAATATATCTGTGCTACAGCTACAGACTTGCAGCAAACGCTGAACTGCAACTATTGCCCAGCAGGCTCCTATCAAGTAGATTTCACCAAAACCTCTCTGAGAGATAAGGACTGAGGAGGCTTGTGGATGGGATTCATCAAATGGGAGTCAAGGCTGATCTGGCAATTTCGTCCTCATTTAAGGAAGAAAAGGCACTTCCCTCTTTAGCATGAACTGAGCTCTTTTAGAGCCACTCATCAGTCTCTATGGACTGTAGCAGGAGCTGGGATAACTAAGCTAGAGTTGGCTGAACTTTTAGATAAATGAAATTTTGTGAGATGAATTCCAGTCTCTTTTTTCCTCTAAGAAAGCTTGCATTTAAAGGCAAACCAACAAGCATCATAGGTAGCACTGACAGGAACATGGGAGGTGGTAAAAGTAATTGCTGATAATGCCTTTTTCTTTTCAGGTTTATTCAGTAAGACCTGAAGGGCTCGATTACTCTAACAGCAAAATAAACTCAGAAATATCATACGATATTGAGGGTTGCTAGCAGTTTTAAGAGGTGTGATAAACACGCTGGATAAATGCACAGTACAGAGGAGGAATTTTTCACTCCAGAAACAAAAGTATTCCTTTCCTCCAGCTGAAATAAACACATGGAAACACAGACTCCCAGCTGTAGATAAAAGGGAGACAGCCAAGGTAACCTCCTGACACCTCGGCTGCACGCCCATGTATCAGGCTGGTGACAAGCTACAGAGACATGGCATGAATGAAAGAAGCTCAGGAGACGGCCATGCAAGTTGTCATGCTTCCAGCAACACCTTCCTGATGAGCCTCACTCAGACTGACTTTGACTTTTCACACCTTTCAGCACATGCCAAACTGCTGCCACTGTGAGAGCACACCACCTCAGCCTCCTTCCCTCGCCTCAAATACACGCTGCTGAAAATTGAAGATAATTATTATAGTTTTCAATACACATTGCCTAGCTTCTTCCTTACTTATAAAACATACCGTTACCAATTTGTCACTAAGGCTCTATGCAGTAGCAATTTAATTGAGAAAAACATCAGTGAATCATTCTCTCTTTAGAATCAAAAGCACATCATTTTCTCTGCAAAAAAAGCAGAGGAAAAAAACCCCATGGTTTGTGTCCATCTTTGACACTTTCTATGTTCAAAGAGTGACTTAAGCTCTCAGGCATCCTTACTGCATAGTTTTCAAGATCAAACCTCCTTGTTCAAGTTTTCAGAAGCTGTAGGTTTCACGTTGTGGCAGTGGGACAGAACTGACACATTGGCTTTTTATCTTCTTTAGTGTTGCCCTCTGCTCAAAACAGCCCCTAGACAAACTATTTATTGTTGGGTTAATTAGACCATTTGAATCTATGCATGCCACAGCATATTTGCAATACAGAGTATCCAGGACACATGGCCCTTGGATAGCTACATATCTTGAGTATCTGACATGAGCTTTCCCAAAGGAACAAGGAGGATAGAAATTACCAGCTGTGGGGATGACATTCTAGACAGGCAAAGTTCCCTTGTTATTATTGCAGGAGTTTATCTAAGTCTGTATAAAGCTTTTAATTTCTAGTTATCTTTCTTTCAGTAGCATCAGAAAAGAACTTGTCTCTTTGTAAAAATAACTTGCCTACGATGTTCCCACCCATGAAACCAGTATGAAAAGGAGAAACAGGTAAAGATAAGAGAAGACAGAAACTCTTGACAGACAACTCAAAGTATGCAATATGTATGTCTATCTGACAGCTGGAAGCAGACAGAATGTATGCATATATAATACTATGCATGTCTGCCACTTGAATAATAGGCAAAATTAATGTCGATTGCAATTCTAATATAGCTGAAACATGGATATATTATATACAGCTACCCTAAACCAGTATTAAGGCATTACCACACACTTGAAGAAATCATGGTAAGTCAGAAGGATGGTGGGTAACACAGCACTCCCTCAGCCCTTCAGCGCATGGGGATTATACTGGGTATAACTACCTACTTGATTCCTCAGAGGACAGAGAAGTGTGACCTCTTCCCAAATTCTAGGTGCCTGCTTCAAAAGAAGCACACTTCTTCAACTGTTAAGGAAAAGGAATTAATGTTCCCTGATAGATATAACAATAATAAATCCAGTAGCAAATGTTAGTTCTCCTCCAACCTCATGGTACCTGTTTTGTTAAACACCACTAACTTTTCACCTTGTTATAGAATCATAGAATGGTTTGGGTTGGAAGGGACCTTAAGCTCATCCAGTTCCAACCCCCTGCCATGGGCAGGGATACCTTCCACTAGAGCAGGTTGCTGCAAGCCCCGTCCAGCCTGGCCTTGCACACTGCCAGGGATGGGACAGCCACAGCTTCTCTGGGCACCCTGTGCCAGCACCTCAGCACCCTCACAGGGAAGAATTTCTTCCTTATATCTAACCTAAATCTCCCCTGTTTAAGTTTGAACCCATTCACCCTTGTTCTATCACTACAGTCCCTGATTAAACTTAGACACAGGTTGATTTTCAAAAACCCTAAGCATCATTCAACTACTTTATTTTAAAACATAAAGTCACTTATAAATCAGTCCTAAAGAGAGATTTAAGCTTAGCTTACCTATTCCTGCCTCCACCATTTCTTCTTTTTAAGGTTTAATACTGCTTTTTAAGGTTGCTGGCTATAGGCCAATATATGCTTAGCATACACTGACCTACAGCCATGCTCAGATAAAACCACTGGATTCCCTGTCTGAACCTAGGAGCCTTGCTTGGCTAGAGCCCAAGGAGATGTGGTTGATCACTCAGTGAATGTTAGATCACAGAAAACCAAACAAGTAGAAAGGCTTCATTCAGCCCCGTCATCTCTTCTGAATGGATGGATGACAACATGGCATCAGACCAGGAGGTGCAATAGCTCAGGTGTCCTAAGCCTTGATTTGGCATTGAAAGCTTTATGAAGAAGATCAGTTTAAATCTAGAATGTGGCAAAATACTGAGACACCACGATCTATGGACACCTAAGTTATAGCTGTACTGCTACTGAATTACTACTGTCTGATTTCACTGCATTTCATTGAAATTCACAACACACCTTGTCCAATATTTAGACCTTTTTCAATTATAATGGAATATACTTTTTAAGAGGGATAAACATTTTTGTTTGTTGTGTATACATGTCACACATTCCTTGTTTATTCCAAGGTTTATTACTTGTGTATGTTTTTAAAGAAAAATCGCATCATGACTGTAACCAGCCTAGAAATGCCACAAAATCTACTTGCTTTGGAAAACTGTGTGATGGAAGAAGATGCTGTTCCATCCTAACTATGCCTTGGGAAACCCCAGTTCCTCAGCCGTTCAAGAACACTGCTTTCAGATAGGACACAGCAACTGAGTGAACGTTCCCAGTCCAACAATTTGGCTAAATCTCTGTGGATAGCCACACAGCTATACCAGACAGCTGTGTGCCATGCAGAAGCAATCCATATATACATGGCTAGTGTCACTTCTGTACCCTCCGCCTTCACTCTATATGAGCAGGACAGACAGAGGACATCAGCATTTTCACTGGCACTTGTGCATACTCACTTTGTGAAAGCACTGCAAACCTGAACCACCATGAACACAATACAGTCCTTATTTAGCAGCCAAACTAAATCAAAGCAGAACCCAATTTCTGCTTGGGATGTCCCACCCCTCCCAGTCAAGTATACTTCCCTCAGCCAGACTTACAGACCACCAGTCACCTCCACATTACGTGTAGCCATTTAAACCTCATCTGGAGGAAATCCAATTCTGAAGGCTTGGGAAAGAGTGCAAGTTGAGAAATGTCTCCTGTCTGCCATTCTCCCCAATTCCACTTTAAGCTGTACACATAATACATGTATTTATAACCTATATCACTTAAACATAAATCATCTTAGAACATGTAAGCATTACAATCCCTTAAACGACAACCTGCTTGGGTGCCTTGTGTCTCTCAGGACCATCAGCTGGATACATCAATGACTGAAAACATCTGCATCCGCCACGGGCTGTCATCATGCTTACAGAACGGAAATCAAAAATGTGTGTTAAAAAAATTTTAGCTGACAACTGGAACGCTAACCACAATGACTGCAGTGATGCTTGAGGAAAAATGAGAGGAAACTAGATGTGCTCCTTACTTAAAAATATACTTCAAATGACTAAAAAAAGGCTTGGGTTACCCTGAGACTCTGGCACTCTCCTCCTGCTTGAGTTGGGGTTTCTGATGCTTTAGAAGCATTTCTGCTCAGGCCCAGGTTTGAAGGATGGGAGAAATGAATACTTGCTAAAAGCATGTGCTTGTTCCACTCTACCCAACTTAGAATCTTGCTTTTTCTTTCCTGTCAGATTTTATCCCAAGTACATAGTACCAGTGAACTGGACGTGAGTAATACTGACCTCTTTGAAAGGTATTCCCACGGATTTAGACTTAGATCCTCACTAAACAGCTAATTAATGCATTTAGAATGCATTTATGAGGATGTGGATGTGCAGAGCTGTTGACAAGCAGCTGGCATTCACCTTTTTCTCTTACCACAACACTTAGGGACAATCAGGAGATCTGGCAGAAGATTCAGAACAGACAAAAAAGAAAACCTATTTCAAACAGTGAAATTATGGAAAACCCCATCCCTGTTACAAAATGTCCTGGATGCTGAAGACAAAAATAGACTCAAAAGATGCACAAGTAAGAAAGATGAAAGTCCATTTGGTGGACATGAAACAAAATAAACAAGTCCAGGGTAGCAAAGAAACTGCAAACATTCATGGGGCAGATGGCATACAGGGTAACTTTGGTGCTTCCTTCGTAAGCAAGGGTGCACCTCACTAACTGCCATTGTCCTGGGATGTTGTCAGGATTGAGGTGAGAATCAGAGAAACTGGTCACTAGACTTGGAAGACAGACCCACCAAACACACTGTCCTGACCAGAGCCAGCGCTGGGTCCTGCTGGGCTCACCCCTCAGCCTGCTACAGCCATCACCCAGGCCTTGGACAGACTTTTCTTTCTGGCACTGTCCCCCTAAACCAGAATCATCCTCTTGATGCACACCCCCTCCCGTGACCTTATTGTGCCTAAATGCATCACCAGGGATCCTCCATAACCAAAAGCTCGGTGATTAACTTACACGACTCATGCATCTCTTGTTAATGAAAAGGTGTGCAACACACAACTAGATGATGATGTGCAGACATGCTTCTGAACATGAGCTCAGACTGGGTGAAGCAGACCATTTTATAACAACTCATGAATAGACAGCTTGTCCAGGTGATGCAGATGCAGCCTTTTCTTTACAAACACACTGGTGAGTGAGACCTGAAAATGAAAATCAACTCTGTGTGTAAATGAATCCAAGTAAACCTACAGAGATGTCTTCTACTGCCAGTGCAATGATAGTAATAAATGCAGCTTACTGTCAGTCCCAGGCAAAGGCAATACATAACAAGACAACCTAAGCAGTACCCCTGTGAGGGCTCTCCAGTAAGGAGAGCTTCTCCATGCCTGTTGTGGAGTAATTTGACAATTCTCCTTTGATTCCCTTGGGATGCTCCATCAGGGTTCAGACTAATGGCCCACCCAACTGTTTCAGCTGAAGGCTGCTTTTAATGTGCTGACTATAAAGCAGTCATTTAAATTCCTGGTTTGCTCAGGAAAAAATAATGGTGGTCGAACGATGCCCATTTCCTAGAGAATTCCACCTGAGTCAGCCAGTTTGCATCTCAAGGAACCAATTTTGGGCTACACTGTGTGAGTCCAAAAGGATGTTAAGTACTTTTCCATATAGCTTAGATAGGACAAAGCAAACCAAAAGACCATTCCCAGTGTTTGAGGGAGCTGAAGAGCTGCTCCGAGCCCTAAAACTCCACAGATGTGGAAGCAGCTGGCAGGAGAAGGACAAACCCTGACTGGGCACGCTCTCACAATGCCTTATCTGAATTCTCATTTACAACATGCAACTGCTGCACATAGTTCATCTCCTACACTTTTACTTCCCCATTTCAACTACATGCTTGGCAACTTTCTGTTTATGCTGCTCCCTTCTCTTTAAAGAGTGGAAAAGCAGCTCAGCTCCTCATTACTCATTAATGAGATAAAGGGCAACCTTACTTCATTTAGAATTCCCCACGTCCCTTAGATACACTCCAGAGCTCACAGCATTGGATTCTTAACACAGAAATCAATAAGAACTATAAGCAAGGGGTGGCATCTGTGTGCCACTACCAAAGACAAGAGACCCTCCCCCATTTCACATGATAGAGAACCAAACCTTCAGCTTTCACCACATTTGACACTGCTGTCTTGATCTTTTGATGTCATTTTCTCATCTAACTGATGGAGGAACTGCTGGAGCATGGTCTCCATGTGCTCCAGTTCTCCTTCAGCACCTAACGGCAGTTCTACCAGTAATACAGAGAAACCTCTTTTCACTGGTTCATAGGCAATTGCTTAGATTAGACACCTGGAGGCCTCATCTTAGGTGGGATGAAAATCACCTCCAGTCTTTAGTCTCCCATTCAATTAATTAAATTAACATGCTATGCTCCCGGGACCACCTCCCTGTCCTTCATGATGACGGCTTGAGGAAGGAAAGCCCTAGCACCTGCAAGCTTGCCTCTGCTTAAATTCCTTTAATCAGTGTCCTACAGTGATACAAACCACTGCTGCTTTGTGGTGCTGACAACAGGCAAAAAGTCATTTAAGGTCTTTGCAGCTGTTCAATTTGTGATACAGGCTTTGATGCTCCTTGGTAATTTTTTTTTGTGTGCAGTCTCACATAGCTGACAGCATGTAGTGTGTCTGCAGTGTCTCTCAAATGAAGCAAAGTGTCATTGGAGCCAGTATGTGTACATAGAAATCAGTGCAAGTGGATTGGAAAAGTGAAAAAGAAGCAAGGGAGGAAGCGGGGCTTCCTATCTCTTCTGGTCCATCCTCTAGGATGGTAGCAGAGACAGCTCCTACCAGTCAACCGAAATGAGGAAGAGGAGGGGGACCCTCAGCATGCTGTCTGTGTTGGAAAGGCTTAACGAGCCTTCAGCTTACTGACTCCAAGAGAATGCATGCAGGAGACAGCCAATATAAACATACTGAGTTCAGGAAAACCTTCAGTGGGATCCTACACCTTCTTTGACATGAAAGTCAATTGTGCATGAAATACAAAGCCCCAGAAAAACAGACTTCTTAGTTCTAGTGCTCATGGAACCATGTGCACAATATGTAAAAAATAGTAGCAGCAAAACTGGGCATAAAACATTGGCAGAAAGAAGCTGCATGTCCAGAAGCTACAATGAGTCAGAAGAAGAAAGAAAAGCCAAATAGCTGCAACTTACTTATTAGAGATCTATTGAATAAATGGCCCTCGAAACTACTGTACCAGTTCATCCAGAACGAATGAGAAAGCAAAAGCTGTTTCCTTAAAGAACTGCCTTGGAATGAAATAATCTGTAGCAATACTAAAGCAGACCATTATTTGTGATTGGTATTATTGTTATTTTTAAATTGTGTAGTAGCACGGTTGGACCTCTTCTGCTCTTACTGACCTACTTCTAATTCAGCAAAGTGCATGGAAAGCAAGAACCTGGGAACAAGTCACCTGCATTTGCCTGGAAATACAACAGGAGAGGTGTGGAGTGAAGCTGCTCTGCACCTGAGTATGAAGCAATTGGTTTCTGATGGGTCCATGACCACTGACACCAACAGCACAAATCCAAGTCTGAACACTTCTCTGCCAAAGTACAAGCATAACTAATGTTAGACTTCCCTGCTGACCATGCAAAAGGGAAGGAATATTTACTGGATTTTCAACTTTGTTCAGCCACAGCAACAGTCTGTGCTTCAGAGCGAAATGTGGGTTCAGTTTTAACCAGAGAAAGCCATGCCCTTTCTCCCTGCTCCTCTGCTTCCAGACACATGGGCTGCACAACAGACATTTTGATGAGACCCCTTGGAGAATACACCTGCTATCAAAAGCAGAGTGTGCACTTTGTAACTAACTTTAGTTGTGTTACTGAAAGCTTTAAGTAGAGTCTAATTAATGTTTTTAGCCCGTGGCATTTCTATCACTTGGTTTGACCCAGTAGCACTCCTTTTCCTAATCCTCTTAAAATAGGCTGTTTTAAAGCTTTACTCAAGCTGACACTTAGAGCATGATGCTGAAGAACTGCTACTAGAAACACAGCTATTTGGTGCCCATTAGCAGGATGACAATTAGCTGAAAAACAAGTGTAGCTTGAATCACAGGACTTGTGACTCTGTACTAACTTTATCTGAATCTCCTAAGGATACCAAGCCACAGCCAGTGATAAAGGAGGAGGGAGAGAGGCTCCCCTGGCTCCCTGTGGCAGCCAAGCAGGGAGAATTCTGCATAGAGCCCAAGCCCAGGCAAGCTCTCCTTTCTTTTCCCATCACCTTTTTTCCTGTTGTGGCTCTGAATGAATCTGAAGAGCTTCTGCTGTCTGATATTAAATAGATACCACAGAAAAGGACACTGAATTATCACTACCAGATATATTTTTATCTCTCTGTGCCACATGAGGCTTGAATGAGTTTCTGAAATATCACTGTGGCAGACTTTGGGATAACAATACTGATTCTGGTCTTCAACCAGCTGCCTTTTCAAATATAATCAATGTATTCTCTTCTCTCCCCACAGCAAGCATACTTAGTTTATATTTGAACTTTTCCATCTTTGAGAACATGCTTACCACTACCTCTTTGAAGGACACTGGACCTCATTTACTTCGACTTCCTCTGTTCTGCTGTGAAGAAAAGCCCTTTATGTCCAGTATAAAAATCCATAATCATAAAGCTAAAAATAAAACCCCTGCTAGAATAAGATCAGCTGAATATATTGAATTGCTTTCTAAAATAGTATCTGGTTCTGCACTGTATTTTCATGTTTGACTTCAATTAAATTCGTTTTCTTGGACAATTCAGTAGCCTTTAAGTAACCACATGTCACTGAAAAAAAACATTGGTGTATTTATTGCATAAATAAGAGTGAACAGCATCTCGCTTCAAAGGTCTCATTCCAACACAAACCTGCTTTTTACCACTCCGAAACTGCCACCAGGGACCCATTAGACCCCAGAGTGTGCCCAGAGTTTGGCAGATGAAAGGAAGGGATGAAGAACACATAGTAGAATTCTTCATTCAGAGTATTTATTGCAATTTTGGGTAATTTGTCATGGTGGAGGGTTTGATTCACTGATAATTTCACACTCCATAAAAATCGAATCTGTGATAATTTAGGTAGGTTATCAAATACTGCTGGTCTGGACCATAAACAAAGCAAAACCAGTTACTACTTTCACTGAAAAATTGTGTGTTTTAGAGTTTTAACACTGGACTATCCCAGGTGAAGGAGAAGAAGATTGGAAAGTGTTAGTTGCAACAAACATGAAATTGCACAAAAAGTAGCAAAAAATAGATACACTGAATTTTCACACATAAAAGCAAATAAAAATGCTATACTACTGGCTTCTTCAGTTTAATCCAATCATCCTCTGTGATTTCCACTTGTTTTGATATGAAAAATATCAATTCATCACAATACTGAGTTTTCCACCTACTTCATTGTGCTTCTATTAATAAAAAGAAGCTATTGATTCAAACAATGTGTTCACAACCGTAACTTTTCAAACCAGAAATGATACTTCTCTGAAAGCTTTTCTCTTTTGGTAAGCTATTAAATCTTAGTATTCAACAGCACAACAGGAAAGAATCATACCTAAAGGGTTAGATCTCACAGCCCTTGCTCTGTTCAAAGGGCTACAGAGGGCATATATGTCCATGTGTGGTGGACCAGGATCACACCCTGTCAAACAAAGGGGACACTTAGGTACAGCCCCTGACAAACACTTTTCTGTCATGTTTTCTGTGAGGGAGGGAAAAATAATGACC
This sequence comes from Coracopsis vasa, assembly GCA_026283785.1. Taxonomy (NCBI): domain Eukaryota; kingdom Metazoa; phylum Chordata; class Aves; order Psittaciformes; family Psittacidae; genus Coracopsis; species Coracopsis vasa. The sequence continues at coordinate 27,092 of JANHGB010010340.1, forward strand.
TATGGCTGTGGCAAAAGCTTTCCAGCCCTCTGGCTTACAAGCTGCACAACAGCTCTCAGCAGTCTGCAGTCAGAAGCGCTGCAATTTAATGTTAGGGCTTATGCACCTCTGCATCTTCAGGAGTCCACACGATCCCCAGCTGAGGTTAGGAAGGTGTGCAGATCGCTCCAACTAAACCCATTGTATTCAAAGACCTTAAATATGTTTAGAATTCAAACTATGAAACTTCTTTTTCTATACTGCCAGAGTTTTACTCGTTCCTCTTTGCTGCTCCACAGTCTTACAAGGCTACATTGGGCACTATTAATTCCCAAAAGAATTTCAGGCTTACCGCAGGATTTCTACTTTTAAGTTTACAACATTCCAGTCAACTGAAAAAGCTGGGGGCTTGATGATGCAAAACCCCATCTCCCTAAAATTACAAGAGTGATAGACTTGGCAACAGGTTGACAGACTGAGCATCCTCAAAGCAAGAAGTAGGAAGGTTGTAAGTCATCCATGCCTCTCCGGAGCTGCAGAGCCACCGTTCTGTACATAAGGAGCTCACCTTGAGTCCCACTCCTGCTCAGACTACACAGCACCCATTGTCCTCGCTTGGTGCATATATAGCTTTTCTTAAATTAGCACAGATGCCATTCCCTATTAGAAACAATTTGTTCCACAAATAGACATCTTCAAAAACAACATCTGTGCCAGCTCTTAATCTGCAGCATGCTGGTTGTCTTACAGCAGTCAATGGCAGAGGTCACACCAGTTAAACCAGTTGTGAGTACAGAACTTCGTGGGTTCTCATTTGTATTTTGCTTTTGCTGTCTTTGCCTGCTGTGGGTTTCAGTGACACGACTCTCATGGGGAGTGAGGGGTTATAGGGTTATTTGGGGGATACTGGAAATCATAGACTCATGGCTTGAAAAGGACCTTAAGCTCATCTAGTTCCAACCCCCTGCCATGGTAGGGACACCCTCCACTAGGCCAGGTTGCCTTTGTATTTCAGCTATCGGTTTAACATGAAAGGCAGTTGTGAACATTCTCTAAATCATTTTGGGAAGCCTCAGAGCTAGTTTTTTAAAAGGTAATTTTTAGTAGCATTGACCTTAACTGCTCCATGCTGCTGACAGGGCCCTTGCACATGGGTGTCCAAGCTGCCGTATTAAGAAGTGGAAAAACAGGGGTTGGGCCATGCTCTGTCACGTCCCCTAACCCAGACAGGCAGCAAGCTCTGCAGTTACAGGCAACACTGTGTTTGAGGGCTTTGCAGTTCTGCTTGTGCCTGCAACCCAACTTACAGCCACTGTGCACCAAAGAAGCCCCAAGACACAAAGGGCCTTCACTGTGTGCTGTACCCTCATGTTAGCAAAAACCGTGTCAAACCTGGAGGCTGTACCCAGGGAAGAAGAGCATGTCCATCAGGAATGTTCTCTTGAGTGGCAGCATTGCTGGCAGACAGCACCAGCAGCCCCCAGGTTCATTGAGATCACCACGCTCTGCCTTCATATGTTGCCCCCATCTTCTACTGCCCTGGATTAGTCTGCAAACCTTGAAATTAACCTCATTTCTCACCTGGCAACTCCCTGGTAGAGTGAAACTCCCCTAGGGTTTGGAACTCTGTGCCAGCCAGGCAAGGACACATGGGATCACTGCAGCTACGTTCACCAGAGTTCACTCTGCAGAGCCCCACATCAGTGCCGCACCTCTGCGTGTCTCCACCCAGAGGCAAACCTGAACTCAACTTTAGAGTAGTTAATGGTGTGGCTTTGTATGTTGAACCTGAGCAACAAAGGAAAAAGCTTTCCAGTGACAAGCATGAAAGATAAGCTCAAAGGGTATTTTACTGCTTTCCTACAGCAAATAATAGATACTAAACTGCCCCCAGGAAAAATGTTATACATGTAAGATCAGGAGATGTTACAAATCATTCCTTACTCCTTTTCCAGTTCTCTCCACACCCATAATCTATAATTTCATGTCTGGTATAGACCTGATGGATTGCAGCACTGTTGATAAACTGCAATAACAGATAAACAGTTATTATTAATGGGACTATAAATCACATGATCAACCCCTGTGCCAGTTAACTGTAGTCATTTACATTCTACCTGAAACACTAAAGCTGCCACTGCAGCTGAATGTGACATTCCATGTTGTCCTCAGCCTTAAAATCATGGGTGTGGAATCCCACCACTGCTCCATCCACCCCAGTCGCAGCCGCCCCTCCAGGCATGGATTTCTCTGGTTTCTGGGCTGTAAGCACACACTGCCAGGTCAAGGGAAACTGCAGCATGCTGGCTGTGTGAAAGGATCCTGATATAAAAATGAATGTGTTCAGGTTTTTACCTCTGGTTAATTTACTGCTATGAATTTACAGAAAACTGAATGTTAAGTGAGCTGGTATGACTGGGCATTCATTTTTCTTATCGCCGCAATGGAATGGGCAGTAGGTTTTCATACCACACCAAAGGATGACATTGCAGCAGAGCTCCATCATTCCGCCAACACACAATCTGCAGCTTCTCAGATATCAAGCTCAGAAGCTCAGCACGTAGAAACAGACTGCTGGATTCCAGTGGCTATCCATTGTGGTGGTTAATAATTTTCATCTTCATGTTGTGAAAACCTTCCGTGCATTCCTTCAGTGTTATCTTCTGTTGTGCTGGGTTTTAGCTCAGGCAGCTCCCTCGGGATCTCAAAACCCAGCAGGGTCATTTTTATGTGGGGTTGCCAAATGGATGAGATAAGACTCTAAAGGCCTGTGTAACTATCTTCTTTTTAATGTAAAAAACCCCAACAGAATCCCCTGCTGCCAACTCTGGGGATGTGGTTAAATGGAGCCCTTGTGCCACTGTGCTCATGGGGATGGTAGTAAACTGAATGGCTGGTCTGAACAGAGGTGCCAGCTCAGGATGGTGCCCAGCGACACGTGTCAGTGATATGAGGACAGAGGTGCTGTCTGAAGAAGCACTTTGTTTCAGGTTTGTCCTCTTCCTGCTAAGAGGAAGGTGAACCACATTTCCCCAGTGATACCTCCCTGGTTCTTCTGCCCTCCATTCATCAGACGACTGGTGAAAGGAGCAGATGAGGAAGGCCACGTAATCCCTGCTGATGTACGTGCTGGTAGGAATGCTCTATTTCCTTGAAATACACCACTTGCCTTCATTTCATGGCAGGAGGCTGCAGGTTAAGCCATATCCCTTGTTATAACAGCACTGCTCAAAGGTCAGTGTTCTTTGCAACACTGCAGGATGCAGTAATTCCCTTTTTCTTTGTGTGCTGGTGCCTGTCCTTCTGTGTGGTGACACACATGGTAGCCTGTCACCACCAACAGCAGTGCTCGTATGGGATGAAAATACCAAGTGGATTAATTGGCCAGAGGGTGGTATGCAGTTGGGAAAAGGTCTGCACTGATAATGAGGAACAAAAATGCTCACTTCCAAACTTCCTCTCACCAAAATCAGTCCATAATAAGCACTTGTCAGTAGAAGAGGAAAAAGGTTTCAATACCAGCTTTCAGGAGAGCAGGAAGGGAGCAGAGTGGCAGCAGGACATGTGTCATCTCACTCTTTCTCCCAGGCTCTCTGCCCCGAGGTTAGAAATTCTTCCAAGTCTCCCTTCCAGGATAAAATTTCCTGCCTGGAGGCTGCTCCTCCTGCTTTTTAATGTGTTTTCATTGCTGAAAGAAAAGAATCTATCTGCTACCAAATTTGCTGTTGACTTCTGGCGGGGCTCAGCTAGCCTCTCTTGGCTTGAAACCCTGCTGGATTAATTTGGGCTGAGCAAATATAGACAGTAAACCAGACTTGGGAGTTAATTCGGTATTATTTTATATAAAAGAAAACTCTCTGCCACTTGAAGATGCCTCCTTTCCCCTGGGGAGGTTTTTCAAACAGTCCAAAGTATGGGAAGCTTCCAGGCCAAACATCAGCTCTTTAATCCCATCAGAAACACATGCACACAGGCTTGCCCATCACATAATCCAGCCTCCAGAAGGTGAACAGCTCTCATCAGTGCCAGATTCATTATCCTTTCTCCAGTGGATACTGGAGAGGCACCAGTCCACCCAGTGTCTCCCACCATGCCGGAGGATGTCCGACAGAGCTGAGCTGGCTATTGAAATCTCACTGCTTGCCTCTCACAGCCCCTCTACCCGAGGCTCTTCTTTCCCATTCCACACACTTCAGCACAGACACAAACTTCCCTCGTTCCTCTTGTGCAGAAGAATACGGGGCAGTGGATAGAGATTTTCTTGGAGGTGGAAAAAGCAGGAGCAGGAGGTTGGCATGAGAATGGACAGGCAGAAAGGAGAATGAGGAGATGCACTGAAGGCGACAGAGTTAGGCTGAAATGAAATGCCTGTGAAAGTGCAGGCTGTACCCACTTGGGCTGAGAAAAGCAGTAAAGCAGAAAAAAAAGACAGGAAAATATAAACCAAAGGAAGAAGTTGCTGAAACTACGACGGGTCTTTTCTACTGCACCAGGCACATCTTCTGTGTGGTTCACCTATCTGAAGCAATCACTCTGTGCACATGGTTCAATTATCATAGGAAGAAACAGCAAACTGCAATTCAATCTACTTAAAGAAAGGGTTAACCAGCATCACTGTGCCTGAGCAGCACAGTCCTCTGGCAGTGATCTCTTCTGGTTTTGAAAGATTAAAAGCTAAGAAAGTACAGCAGCGTCTGTTCCCTAATTTGCAGAAATAACAAATCAAGTGACTTAAACCTGGTAATTTTGTAGATTAAATTATCAAGGCCTAGTCTGTTGGTGTCCAGATCTGATAGTGCTTTGATCTTGTTTATATCTCAGAAATTGTTTCATGGACTCACTTTGTAGATTTTCTTCAGACTGTGACAGGTTTTATTCCATCAGCAACTCAGTTGCCTTCCAAGCAACGGTCTGCTCTTTAAAGTGCAAATTAAGAATCAGGAAAAAGAAAGGATGGAGCTGTTTGAAGGAGCTGCTGGATGTCAACAGAGGTCAGCTTTTATTTCTTAACTACATACGTATAAATGACCTAACGCAATTCAAAATTAAAAGCTACGAGCAAGTGAGGAGGAACAGCCAACTACAGTGTTCCAGCATCCTGAGCAGTGGATGATGGATCTGGCCACATCAACCCCAGTCACTGGGACAGTTTTGTGGAGGAGATGATAGAGGCCACAGGAGATTTCCTCCTGGAAAGCCTACACGAGCAAGTGGTGTAGCAGTGAGCTACAGTGATCAGGAGGAGAGGCCAGCCTATTTTTTTGCTAAAATACGTAACAGCATCTGCAACTGAGGGAACTCTAAGCAGAACAGAGCTTTTAAAAATGGCAGTGCATTACTTGTTCAGATATCAAATGAGCTGGCCATAACCCAGGAAACAGAGGGAAATGCAGCTTATTCCATCTCCACTTCTGCTGGGAGTAGAGGAGCTCTATGAGCTGGCTATGAGTTGGTGACTGCTGCAGCTGTCACCCCACTACCGTGTTAGCTCTGCAAGAAAGAAGCTGACCCAGGCTCTCCTCAATGCTCCCTCCATCTACTCATGGCACGGCAAGCAAGGCTTGCACACTGGCCATGGCTGCCTGGTGCACACCCTCTGCTATCCCAAAGCAACTATAGGGGTTTGCCCACTCCCCCAAGTTAACGTGCTCTAAGGGTGACGAGCAGCCAGCATTAGCCTGGCTTTTTGAACTAGCCCAAACACTGCAGGAAGATGAAATCTTTATTTTAACAAGATTATTAGGGTTTCCTAGGCAATCCAATGCATACAAACAATGGAACTAACACAACACTGGATAAAGATGTATCACTTCATTTCCCACATACTGCAAAATATTCTTTGCCCTGGGGAACAATGTGGGGAAGATAAGGACACTTCAAGAAACATAAACCCTAAAGAAGTGAGTTGGAAACTTCACGTCTGACCAGTGTGAACATGTTAGAAACAGCGCAGCTGCTGTACAATCTCCAGCCTTACTGAGTAAAATACCCTTGCGCCAAAGTTTTGCCCAAACTGCATGAAAACTTGCTTATAGACATACAAAGAGAGAATTTACATGCATACACCTCTATCTTAAGAAACATGATGCTGTACCTGCAGGCCTGCTGCATGATTTTTGAAGAGGCTTGACATTAACTTCATTGTTGTTATTCTTTGTGTTGCTCTGCTTCAACTCAGCAATAGCTGGAGTTAACTTCCAATCATTAATCAAACAAACATACACAGAAATCCCAAGGGCACCATGCCAAAAGCCAGCATGCAGTTCAGTGAAGGAGTACGAATCTGCCCAGAGCTGAAATTCAAATAAGATTTACTCTTTCATAAACCCCAAACAGCTCCCTCAGTTAAAAATATCTGACTTTTAGGCCAAAACTGACAAGCCTTCTCTATGCTTGATGCTCCTCATCCTCTACAAAATCTGCAGCCAGTGTTCCTGGGTAGGACCCCACAAACCAATATCACAGCCTGACAAAGCAACCCTTTTGCTGCTCATGGAGGTTTCCTCCTCTGCCACAGAAGCAGCAAAGCACAGTTAGCAGTGTTCAACAAGCTGCTGCTAAGCAAATACCCAAGAACATTTCCGTGTAGTCCTCTAAGCTGGAAAACTCCTCAGTTTTATTACTAACCACACACTCGCTTTGGTCCCACCTCACATTCAAAAAGCACAAAGGAATTCAGTTGAGTCACACCCTGAGACTCTCTCTCCCACCTATAAAGATGGCAAAGACACACACTTGCAAACAAAACCAGGGCGCTCCTCTTCCCTGGAAGTGAAATCTGCAAGCCCCATAGAGAGCATGGTCTGACTCAGTCTGACTCGTGGGATTTCAGCTCTGCTTTACCAAGCCCTATCCTGTGCAGCTTCCAGCTCCTACTAAAAACCAGTGACACCCAGAGCACAGTACCTGCTAACACATACTGCACACCAGTGCTTCATGCTGCAGTACAACTTAAGTGGTCATTAAGGGGTTTTGATGGGGTTTCCTCAATGCGCTCATTCTATTTACTGCTGCTGCCTTGTACAAGAGCTAACCACAAGCTGCTGATAAAGAATTTACATAGCTTTGGTAGAGTAGATTGCTCATCAATTTAATAGCTGCACTCAATTTTCTTAATAAACCTCAGGAGGCTTCTGCATCCCCTAAGTGACCTAATCTAATGGGCACCACACAGAACAACCTAATTTTTTTCACTCAAAAGCTGATGGCAGTAATAAATTGCATTTCCACAGATGAAATCAGTGCATCACAGAAACACTGCAATGCTCCTCAGAGAAGAAAAGCCTCAAACACCAGCTCATATAAACCAAACTCCACAGGGCTCAGTAGCTATCGGAAAGAAGTATCTACTTCCCTGCTAAGCAGGTTTGCCTCTGTGTATCTCGTTCATGCAGAAGCTGACATGGTAAAAGTTGGAGATCCTGTGGCATATTTCATAAAGAGCAAGGATCTCTTGGAATAGGCTTGCAACCAGTTCTTACCACTGTATGGATAACATGGGTTTGAATGCTCAAGGCTGTACAGGAATGAAACCATTAGAGCTTCTACATTTTTTTTTGTCTCCAAAGCTGTAATAGCAAGATATTTCAGAGCATTACATTACACTCATCCTACAACACGAATCTCTCAGACCCGGCCTGTCTTATGGACTAATCCAATTCCAGAAGCTAAGTAATCTCCATGAAGAAGCTGTTAACAACAAAGTACATGTTCTCACTTGCATGATGCTTCCACAGCTGGAGAGACACTGAGTCCCAAAGTGCCTGTGGATCATCTAGGCTGACTGCGATTTTGTCACATCAGAGAGAGTTAAATTGCATCAGTTGTTTCACAAGAAGTGCCATAACTTGCATTTTGGTAATGCATATCTTTCAGAAGGGTCTATAAAAAACAGACTTCATTGCTCCTCTCACAAATATGTTCCAGCAGTTAATCTTCCCGGGTGCTAGAATATGCGCCTTAGTTTACATCAAACTGATTTTAGCACTCAGCTTGCCTGCTAGCAAACTGCGAGCGTAACACAAGTAGGAGCCTTAGAGAGCTGAACCTCTCGACCAGGCTCATTGAAACACACTGGGTAGGAGCAGCTCTAGTGGAGAAATGTTTGGCCAGGAGCTTAGCAGAAAGCACAGAGTTTCTTTTTAAGGTACAGTGGAATACTTCAGACACCCTTTTTTTTTGCTTTGGTAGTAACTGAAATTACTGTTTCATGAATAAAATATTTCTGGTGGGATTTGCATTTCTATATTGGCTGAAGATACTGTGTTGAATGTTTTATTAACCAGCCCAGTGCAACTGTCAGCCTATTAAAGAGATCCAATGGACCCTGTTTAGCTAAATAAACTAAATAAATCCAATTCGTCAAATTGTGTTCCTGGCTGTTTATTTTCCATTCTTTTGATGTACAGTTTATTTTAAGTTAAAGCCACATAGTTTTAAAAATTAATGTGAAAATAGAATTTAGCATTTGAAGCATGAGGAGACTAATTGCCATGGTCAAAAATAGCTTTCCTTTATGGTGAAGTTGCCATCTGGTAACTGGTGAACTTTTTATTGGTGACTGATCAACTGCCCTGTGTCAAAAATTAGTTTGGCAAATGAGTGGTTAATGGCTTTTTTTGCCTCTTTGTTGGGTTCTGTTGCTTCCATGAAATGAAAATTGAAACATAAGCACTGCTGTTAAAGGTAGCTATTTCTACCCAACTTCAAGAGGTTTGTGCTTCATCTTCATATTTTCTCAATCAGAATTCAAGGGGAAAATTTTATATGATCATTACATATTAAATGCTTGTTGAAATTCCGATTGCATCATAGGCAAATATTAGAGCATAAAAAAAATCTCTTTGCATAACTGAAGGTATTGTGTGTCGGGTTGTCAAACAGCTGTCAAGCTTTACAAATAATAGAATTCATTACATTCTGCTACTACAAATAATACTTTAGTTACCTTGTTTTTTGCTGAAAACCTTTGCCATAGAATGGTAGGAGACAAGCTATAAATTTATGGTAATGTTATTGGCCTAGTAAAAATTCTTCTGTGCCAGTTAAAAATTCCTGGGAATGCAAATATATTCCAGATTTGTTGATAAGTGAAGTGAAGAAAAAGTGATGTATGTATTCTCTTTTTGTTTCTGATGCTTTCCATAGCGCTCCTTTAGTGATGTTATACATTAACTTTTGTGTGTTTTACAAGAAATGGAAGTTGCCAAGTATCATGTTTTTCATAGTTTTTATGATCGCAGGTTTCCAGAAGTGGAATACTGAAATTCAGTGTAATAGAAACAGAGTTTAGTTAAATTAAATTTCTGGCTTTTCTCTCAAGAAGTCTACTGTAATGGATTAAAAGTCCATGTGAACATGTCAGTATGAATTTGGTAGTTTCTTAAGGGATTCTTAAAGAAGATCATTCAATCAGTTATTTTTATCTTTTTTCATGTAAATTATGGTTGAACTTAACTGAAATTTATATTTCTGTTGCCACCTCTTTCCCAAACTCTAACCCAAAACCAAAGTAGATATTTCTGCAGATGTCCTCAGTGTTGGATAGAGTGCTCTTTCCTTGTGTAGGTAGACTTTTAATTGTACTGAAAAATACTAAATTTCTTTAATATTTGCCGGTTGTAAATATTTTAAGATGCTGTTTAATAACTAAACCACGCAGTGTTAGCTTATTTTTTCCCTGATAAAACCTTCCCATTTTGTGCTCTAAACTGGCTCTTTTTAACATACCAGTAGTAAACACTGAAGGAACTTTGTGTTTTTTTAAAGCTGTCTAGCACAGGTAAAAGGAAATGGACTTTTACAGCAGTGGAGATGTCTTATTTCTGGCCTAAGTCATAGTAAGGAAGGAATATAAAGCAAAACCACGGAGCTGGAAGTGTATTAGAGTGATTCTTCTCCTCCTTGTAATGTTCTTTACTACGCGAAGCATATGGAAAAAGTGTGAATATCTCTGTTCCTTTGTTTGGTAACTTTTTATTTGTATTCGGCAATCATTTGGTAATCAGTGCCAAGTACAGTCAGCTTCCCTTAAAGCTGCTGTACAAACCACAACAAAAAGTGGTTCTTTGCCACAAAGCCTATTTAAACTTGCTGTTCGTACTCAGTTGGGGAGGAAATCCCTGCAAAGGCGAGAGGATCTGTAAGTTGTACATTTGACAATTTAATGCTTGTCTACATTTATAATAAGTGGATCAAATGCAGCACCTCCCTTACTTTTAATCTCCTTTTTATAAATTGCCTGTAGGGTGCCAGGGCTAGGAAAATAAGCCTTCTCCAATATTTAATAAATACTACTGAGATTTCATTCCTAAAAGAGCTGATCAATGAAAATAAGAGTAGAAATATGAAGAGCAGATAGTAAAAAGGAATACTGAAGGTGGCTTCTGGGATCAGCAGTAGAACACATTAGTATTTCCTGCTGTAGTAACGTTTAACCATTTCTGATGGGTTTAATGAAAAAAGGTTTTTGCTAGCTAAATATTTGGTGCTTGGTGTATAAAGAATTTGGGGAATGTGTGTGGGCTCCACTTGATTCCCATTGAGTTGTATTTTGCTTACTTTCTGAATCCCCACGAATTTCAAACATGTCCTTAGTTTGGTGGTGTTTTTTGTTTTTGTTTTTTTTTTTTTTTAATTATTATTATTATTATTTTTATTTTATTTTAATTTTTTTATTATTATTTTTATTTTCAGGGAAGCTAAGACTAGAATGAATAAGGGTAATGTCTGCCAACTTAGTCTCCTGGTCAGCATGTTAGGTGGGCTTTTGGAAAACACTGAATTGCAATTGCAGACTTTGTACCTGTTCATTAAAGACTCAAATATGAACTCTGGCAAGTCAAAGAAAAGGCTCGTATTGTGTTTCGTGGGTCTTTGCTTAGCTAGAATATGCTCCTGCATTGCAAAGATATCACCTTCCTTTCCATTTTGAGCCATTATTAAATCAAGTTGTAACCTTTACTATGATGTATCACCAACCAGAAAAAAGTGTTATTTAATATTTGAGTTAGGAGAAAGTAATGGCATTAATATCAAAGCAAATACTGTTATTTTGAAAGTTGAAAAGCAACTTTGTGTAATTATGGTTGGATTTTGGGATGTGTAACTGCAACTATTTTGACACAGGGATCCCTATTTTAGTGCCTTGCACGAAAGGATTTCTCACCTGTGAGTACAGCTCTTTGGCACTGTGGTAGTGTTAACTAAATAGAGCTATGCAAAGAACTGAGTTGTTATGTTGATGTTTTTCTTGTGGTTTATTATTTAAGGAAATATAGGTTAATTTCAGTATTATGGATTGTTCCATTGGCAGATGTCTTTGAAACTACAGGTTTTCATCAGTTTTCATTTCTAGCATTCTTAAAAAAAGACTGAGAAGAATTTATGTAGGTCCAGTGTGGTTGGGAGTAAAACTCATAATGCTGTTACGAGGTTTAACTATAGGTCTAGGATTCTTTTATTAAAAAAAATGTTTGATTTGCAGTGACTGTTGTTTTGTATTGTTTTGTAATTCAATGTTATTAATACCACTAAGTGACCATGTGAATTCCTCTCTTTTCTGCCCAGTCTTCAGTAGAAATCAGACTGTGGTTCAGTTGTGTAAGCTTCCCACAAAGTTAGTTCAGTCAACTAAATCAAAGTAAAAGTTAGAGAAAGGTCAGGATTAAGTTAGGGGTTGCTAACCTGAATTGCTTTCCCAGCCTTTTTAAGCCCTTAGTGCTCCTTTTGTCTTTTTCTCAACTTCTGTCATGTTGTCCTCCTGTTAGATCTTTATTTCAGTTGAAGGCACCTGGGCTGCATCTTTCTTCTGAGACATACTTTCAAGCGTGTTATTAAGATCCCCTTTTTCCATTCATGAGCTACATGTCCAGCATTCAGCAATGCAGATCGGTGGCCAGCACTTGTGCCATGTAGAGATCTTGCTTGAAAATAAATCTATTTTAAATGATCATAAGGAGAATTTGCTCCTCTCCCTCCTCCTTCTCACTTTTATTTTTCTGCTTCTCTTTCTGGGACAAATTGTAACATTTCTCAGTTTTAATTTGTACCTAAAAATGCTCTTTTGCTAAGGTCACCTGCTAACTTGCCTTCTGTCATAATATAGGACCAGTTTGCAAGTCATTCGTATGATTAAAAAAATGTCTTAGCTGAGGACGTTTCTCCCACCTGCGGCCTAACATAAACTGGTGGTGTTTGGTTTGGCAGTACTGTGATTTTGAAGTGAATTATCCAGTTTCCCTCACTGCATGTAAGTCTGAATAGGATTGTTTTTTCAGGAGGATGAACTGGAAACTCCATTTCAGGTGTGCACCAAACATAGAAATAAGGGTCTAAACCAAAGACTTGTGTTTCAGACAGGTTTGAGCTATGTTGAAGTGAGGATGTTTGAGGTCTACAAACTGGGCTGAATCGTGTACACTGCAGAAACAATAGTGGAAAAATTCCAAGATGCTACCTGTTCCGATGTAGTTAAATGTAGCCTTTTGGAGCAAGACTATCTCTTGAGATCTGTCCTTCCTTAGTGGAAGATTTGGGCCCTTTGGAAATTTCCATTCCCCTACTGATATCATATTTTGAACAAAGAAAACCACGGAGCATGCTCCTCTAACCTAAAATCTTGTTATTAGTAAACATGGACTACTTTAATTTTGGAATTTGTCTTTACAATGAGTTTGATTAATATGTAAAGATCACTTGTGGTGGATCATGTGTCAGTTCTTTCACCTACTTGTCATTTAAACAGAAAACAAAGCCTGCTTTTCCATCACATCCAGTGCACTTTCAAAGTCATCACCATTAAATTTCTGATACCACCAAAGGATTAATGGCTGATATTTATGATATTCCATATCTGTACTCACCAAATCTGTCATTTTGATGCAAAAGTGACAAGAATTAGTAAAATTCATGTATTCTAAGCAGTAGGAAATCAAAATCAGGTCTTTGAGGGTATGTTCAGCATGTCTGGTGAATTCCAAAAAATCACTATCCTTACCCCTGCCGGGGTAAGTTTTACAGACTAGTGAAGAGGCTGTGACATGCTACACTTCTTGATGTCCATAGACTCAAGTGCTTGTATCAGCTTGGTTGTATAATAATAAAATTCTTCTCCATGTCTTATGCTGAGGTGTAGAGTGGGACTTGCTGAAGAAAAGCACATTTTCAGGAGGGAGAGATGCTGCCAATGGGCAGTCCATTCTTTATTTCCCCCTGCCTATAAATTCTTAGGTGTAGTTTGGCCTGGGTTTAGGTTTGGCAGGAGTGTTTGAACTAATCTGTCTGTTCAACAGAGTTTATCTTTGCATTCAGATAAATATTTTTGTTCTGTTTTTTTTCCCCTATAGATCAAACTGTTGTGATATGACTGGAATGACTCAGAGATGAGGGGTTTAGCTGTGTAGTGCTGGGGCTGTGTCATGGTTTAAGCCAGCTGAACCCAGGATAGACTGTGTTGCCCTCTGTTACATTTTTGGGGGGAGTATCTAGAAAGCAGTGTGAATAGATTGTCCTCCTGACATTATAAACAATGAAGATGGACCTTTGATAGTAGCAATCATCTTGAGGAAATTGAATCAATCGCCTTCTGTGGAAAGTGGAAGCAAATGTATTGCTAGACTTCAGAGTTGTATTCAAAGTTTCTTGTGCCTTATATTTTAACTTTTATGCAGGCTTAGTACATTTTAGATCAGAAGAAATCTTTGGTGTGTGTTTAAATACAGGTGAACACATTTTTGTGTTTGTGGTTTTATGCTTGTTTTGGGTTTTTTCCAACATTAAACAGAGCCTTTTCCCCTGCCCAAAATAGTCAAAATGGAATTCAGGTTCTCCAAGAATTATAATACGTCTCTAACCGTCACTGTTGGACACTTCACTTCAAAAATAGCCATATGAAGAAAAATGTGTGATGCACTTATTGATGGAGAAAAGCCAATAAATCCAATTTGATTCAGGAAGCTGAGAAATATTTTAATAACTTTTTGACGTTTTCCTGTAGTCCTTATTTACCTTATCAATAGTTATGGTGACATATGATTGTCAACTTTTTATATTAAACCAAACTAATAAATTAAACATGTTGTGTTTATACCTGATGAAAGCTGACGTTTTGGAAAGGTGTTAAAATATACTGACAGGTCTTGTTCATAAACTCCTTTGGTATAAATATGTAGATGACATCTTTAGATATTGTTTGTACATAGGCTGATAGGCAGGAAACGTTGACAACGTAACAAATGCAAATGTCAACCCCACAATTTAACCTTTCTGTGTAGGAAAAGATGTTAGTTTTAAGTTACATGTATCTTTTAACTTTATTTTCAAAGTTTTTTTTTGAGCCTGTTATCATTGCTGTTTCATGTGCCACTGAAAGTAACGCTGCAATAAGAAAGATTTGCACTTAAGAGCTTTTCTCTGTGGTGTTCCGACTTAAATGACTACAGCTGAGAGCGTGTTTTTTCTTCTAATTCTTTTTATTTTTCATGTTCACCTAGTACCTTGTGAATCTCTCTGCAATATCACCCCTTCATCCCTGACTTGCCAATAATTCAGGGTTTGTAAATGTGACTCAAGGGCAGTAAACCAGTAAAACTATTTTAAAACATTGGAACAGTTTATTGTAACAACAGCCATGGCCTTGGCTTTAACCCGGATCAGGGTTGCTTCATATGCAGAATGTTTCTGACATGACCCCAGTCTCCTCTGTGGTGACGTAAATCTGCTGTGTGTTATCTGCTTGACGTTTTTTCTGCATCTTCTGCAAACTGTGAAGCTGTGGTTAGTATCAGATCTTACAAAAGTTATGCTCAGTTTCAGATGGTCAGGGTCCTCAGGGCACCAATAGCCCTTAATATTCCTCAGCAGTCTCACCAACCTGTCAAGAGACCCGTTTCCGACTGCTCCAGGGATACCATGGGATGCTGCTCTCTAGCTCCCGTGGTCCTGCCCAGCTGTGGTCATTGCTGAGCTGAACCCTGATAAAATGCTGGCCTGAACTTGCCTGTTCTGGGAGCCGTGCAGCTCTGCCAAATGTCCCAAGAGACCTGTAAGTTCCTTGTCCTTGGTCTTTCTGACTTCAAAACTACTTGGTCCAAACTGCTCAAGTACTGTTTTTCTGTCATGCACCTATGCACATCTGCCTGCAGTCTAAGGTCTGGGCTGGCAGTGTGAGGTCTTCTGTGTACCAGCATGAAGGACTCCTGGTGGGGTTTTATAGTGCTGACTTAGAGCAGATACTGAAATGTCAAGTATCTTGCACTGCTTTCAGAATGGTAATGCCCGTTTTGGTCCTGATAGCTGTGAGCAGAATTCTGACTGAAATCTGTAGCCTGTCTGAACTATGTGTCTCAATTTCCCATTTTAGTCTTGTGAGGAGCTTTAAGAAGAAAAACTTGCTGCACTTCTGTGCTCTCCTCTTTCTGTCACCCAGGCTTTTCACTCTGTATTTTGGTGACCAATTTGACAGCTAAGATGAACTTTTCCATAATGTTCTGGTTTCGGCTTCATGAAGATCTTCCTTTATTACAACTGAAAGTTCACTGGTAGATTGGAGATGTGTTGGTTGATATTTCATGATGTTGCACAAGACTCTCAGGTTGAAATATCCAAGAATGAGGGAGCGGTTTGAATATTGACTGAATAATAGCCAAGCTATGAATCTCATGAAGGAGAATCCACCCTTTCCTCATCGGATGTGCTATATTCTGGGTGTCGGACAAAGAGGTTAAGGAGAAGTTTGGGAAGGGGTGGTTTGTGTTAATTGGTTTGCGATGCTGGACTGTTGGAGTTAGCAAAGCTGTTGCTGTTGTTTCAGGAATTGCGAATTGCTGAATTTTAGTAGTGAAAGAGGAAGTTATGACTGGTTTTGTTGTTTTTACCTTGTTCTAAATGAGTTAAAGGATGGCCACAGTCACAATTGGACCTCTGTTATCAATAAAACCAAAAATGTACCAACAGTTTTGGTGTACTCAAACTGCCTACAGAGGTAGTTAATGAAAGTCAAAGTAGTGGGAGGTTGGTGCAGGCATATAAAATTTAATAGTTTTGGAAGGCTTCAGGTGTATTAAAAATAACTCCTTTTCCACAATAATTAACTGCTTTCACTTGGTATTGAATCTATCAGCCAACTAGCACAGTCCTGTTTTGTATTGTGGAAACTTTGGTAGTGCATTAATGAACAGCAGCTTTTTGAGGAGAGAGATTTCTGCAGTTAGACTGACATATATTGTGTATTTCTTAAAGGTAGTGCTCAAGAGTGTTTTCCAGCTGTATATTGTTTTCTTTTAGTTAGTTAGATGGACAGATTTGGGATGTACATCTGTGATGCTGCATAATTGACAGAAAACCCTGTGGTATTTGACTGTCCAAAGAACATGAAAGGTATACTTTACTTTGCAACAGTCATATTCTGTCAGATGGTTTCATTGACTTTCTGAAACAGTTGGAGAAAATTGATAAGACTTAATGTAAATGAAACTGTTAGATTTGATACTTATCTCATGTTACCTCCCTGTGATACCAAGCAGTTCCCAATCGCACAGTATGCGTGTTTTGCATGGTTTATTCCAAATCTTTCCCTGGGGAAATCACTGGAGGTTGTGGGACAGAGCTCTTTCATGTGCTGTTTAAGCACCATTGACTTAGTTTCCTGAGTTATCTAACTAGGTGACTTCATATAATCCGCTTCCTTTATCCAGACTATAAATGGCTGCTTTTATCGGTAGTATTGACCATTTTTTTTCTGGAAAAAAGTACACCTTTCATTTCTAAACTGTTATTTGGGAACATAGTTTTGAGATTCCAGATAGCTCTGTCAGGGCCTGGGCAGTGTATCTGCAGTGTGCTTTTGGAAGTTGCCATTAATTAGCATTGTGGTTATTTAAAGAACTGGCTGGATGGCCGCATGGAAAGAGTTGTGGTCAATGGCTCAATGTCTGGCTGGAGACCAGTAACAAGTGGTGTCCCTCAGGAATCGGTGTTGGGACCGGTCTTGTTCAACATCTTTGTCAGTGACATGGACAGTGGGATTGAGTGTGCCCTCATCAAGTTTGCCTATGACACCAAGCTGTGTGGTTCGGTTGATACGCTGGAGGGAAGGAATGCCATCCAGAGGGACCTTGACCTGC